>VWZF01003794.1:313729-369706 GCA_013396755.1 Sclerurus mexicanus
TCTATCAGTCTATCTATCCTCTATCAGTCTATCTATCATCTATCAGTCTATCTATCCTCTATCAGTCTACCTACCTACCTATCTCCATGTGCTATTGCAAGTGATATATTAACTTAGGAGTTTTCCCCCTACGTTCACACAGCCCTAATGCAAAACAATGCCCTGGAGTGGGAAATAAACCTCTTCTTCCCAGGAATTTTCTCCCGCTCTTCTTCATTTTTAAAACTCAGAATGAAAACTTTTAATGGGACTTCTTTTTTTAAAAAAAAAACAACAAACCAACCCTTTGAAAAAAATAAATATCATACCTCGTGCTTTATGACTTCCTGCTCCGAGCAAACATCTTCACAGACATCCACACACGATGTTATTGCTGCAGGGAAAGATGTTTAAATATATATATATTAATAGCACAGTTTCATTGTTATGGACCTCTGCTAACTCCTCGCCCCATTAAACTTTTAAACCTAACTACAATTATGGTTTCCATTATTAATTAGCACGTTAATATTTAAGTGCCAAGGAATTGTCTGCAACTACAGAAGCATTAAGAGCTAGAAGTGGCCGAGTGCATTTGGTTGTGGTTGAGCCATGGAGCTGGGGATGGCAGAGGGACCAGGAGGAGACAGGGCAGTCACCATGGGCCATCACCTCCTGGAGCTGACAAGCTCTGTCATCCCTCACCAAGGAGCCAGCAGAGTCCAGGGACATCAAGAGAAAGAGCTGATGGGTCTGGGGTTGCCTACACAAATCTGTAGGTGGTGGGAACAAGGGCTGGAGAACAAGGTCTGACTGGGGAAGAACAGCAGTCAAAGGGCCATCTCAGAACTGGGTCTGGTGTGGGAAGGAAGCCAGAGAGGCTGTTAAATAATTCTTTCTGCTCCAGGAAAACTTCCGTGTGCCCAGGAGGAGAAAGCTGTAAATCAACATACACACTGTCGCCAGATGCTGCACAGATCTTCCCCTTCAAAGAGGTGTGTGATCCTGGCAACAGACTCCAATCAGATCTATACAGCACAAAAGAAATTCCTCAGTCAAGGACACCTCTTAGACCCAGCAGACCGTGTTAAGCATCGCTTTGCAGAAGGTTTCTGTATAAAAGAAACCCATGTGTCAATGGAAACAATAAGCTGGAGTTACAGAAATGATTTCACAGAGGCTGATGCTGAGGTCAGGTGTCAAGCACAGACTCTCAGATGGAAACTCTTCAGCCGAACAGGTGCCACGCCTAGCTCTCTATTCCTCCCTGCTACACAGGGGTGAGAAGAACAGGTATCAATGCCTTGGCTTACCTGTGAAAAGGAGTTCTTGGATATTGTGAAACAGAACAATGAGTGAACATAAGAGAGATGAGAAAATCACTAGGGAAGGACAGGGCAGGTGAGTTGAGGAGCACCCAGGTGCACTAAACAATTCTCCTTTCCACCAGGCTTGGCTGCATCCTATCACACCAGTTTTGTGGGAAACACAAGTTGGCGGCCACGGCCACCCTCCCCACACCTTCCCTGTGGTGCGACCTTGAGGCAAAAGGAAGAGCCACAAGGTCATTGTTCAGTGGAAAGATACCACAAGGAAGGGACTACCAAGTGGCAAAGGGGTCCCTCAGTACATGGTCAACAAGGCCAGATCCTTAGTACTGGGATTAGGTGGATGGGACCCAGGCTTTGGAGAAGGTGTGAAGCCTGCAGGGGTGTCCCAAGCAAGCACAAAAAGCAAAGTGTGATATGTGCTGCCTCAGTGGTCAGGTTTGCTGGCACCCAAGGAGCAGACAGGCCAGGCAGGGCTTGCTCCTCTCTCCCGGACCTGTCCAGAGGGAAGGGCAGCAACAAACCTCCCTTTCCAGATCCAGCCTGAGATGCTACACCCTCCAGCTGCTGCTCACCGTGGGCAGATGGAGTCATCAGCACCTCTGAGAAGTTCTGCCTCTGACTCCTCAACCTGTTTCAGGGGAAAATCAACAGGGTTTGTAAAGGTGCTCTGAGCTACCTGGGTGATTTAGCCCAAAGCAGACCCCAACTGCTCCCCAGACAATGCTGGATACAGGAGCTCCAAGAAGAAACTACATGTGTCAGTGTTTTAACAGAGCACCACACCCTGTTAAAGCAGTTGTGCAAGAGATTAAAAATCTTTTCATGGTATTGTCAAGCTTATTTGTACAGTTGTAAGAGTATAATTAAATATTTGGGATTTTTTTTTGCTATGAAACTGTGTTTAACTGGAAAGATAAACATACATTTAACATTTAAACTTTCTTAATTGCTTTTAAACGTCCCCACAAATTAAACAGTGTTTATTTGCAGTCTAATTGACAGCAGCACGAAGACATCACCTCTCCACCTGAGCACAAAGGCTGGAAGGGAACAGCCAGACACATTTGCATTGCACGAGGTGATTTTACACTCCCTGCCTCCCGCCCAGCACCTCTGTGTACCTTTGATGGCCCTGTGCCTGCTCCTCCCTGTTTCCCTGCATGAGGGCCGATAATCCCAACCTCATTCCCTGCTGGAGCAGCCACCAGCTCACTACAGCCCAAACCTCCTCACGGAGAGGGGGAAGAGTCCTGGTCCCTTGGAAGAGGAAAACAAAAAGCAGTTAAACAAAGCCCAGATATTTGCTGGGGTCCCAGGAGCATAACTCCGCATCCTCCTACCAGAGGCTGTGCCAGGAGAAGACAGAACTTGGTGATCATTAACGTCTCATCAGAGCTGCACACACTGAAAACCTGACAAGGGCACTGAAGTGGCCATTTAAAATTTACTGAAAGATTTAAAAAGTATCTTTCTTTTTTTTTTGTAAATTCAGAGTAATTTTAAGTTAAACTGGAAGTCTGGTTTGGTCATTTAATGAAGCATCAGTGACCAAAATTAACTTCTGGAAGGTAGAATCTGGTGTCCCTGCCCATGGCAAAGGGATTGGAACTAGATGATCCTTAAGGCCCTTTTCCAACTGAAACCATCCCGTGATTCTAAGAACAAAAGCATCATTCTGAACCTTGTTTAAAATAATCAGGGTTCAGCACAGCCTGAGAAAAAGAAAGGGATAAGAGGGGCTGCCTTTCTTGGAAAGGGGGAGGGTGCCAAGGAAAAAGGGGCAATACCTACAGTACCGAGAAATAACAGAAATAACACTCACTAGAAATAACAGAAGTGTCAGAGATGTTGGATTTAAAACAAGTCTCCAGCTTCTCATAACAAATCAAGGCCTGTTCAACTGAGAGGTTGAAACAAGTCACTGTGTCATGATAACACACCAGCCAAGCTTTTGTGTACCTTCCTCCTTCTCTTGTACCAGCCCAAAATAAGGGAGGATATTTAGATCCTAACTGGCTGACTTTAGAGCAAACCAAGTCAGTCCTGCAGAGGCTCTCGTGGTTCTCTCTGTCCCTTCCTCAGGCTGTCAGCAGATCACACGGATGTTTCCTTATCTGTGTGACCTTTATCAGATTCCTCTTGTGAAAGTCCTTCCTTCTTCGCGTGAGCCTTGTGAAAGCTCAGTCATCGTGAGAGGTCAGAGCAAGGATCACAAACACAGCCTTTTAAGCCATTTAATCTTGACCCCAATTTGGCTGCTGACACAACAGCTACAGTTCTAGGGATGAGTGAGAATTGCTTTCATGACAAAGGCTTCTGATTGCTCTCCTGGTGAGACAGGACACCGCTCAAACTTACCCAGCCTGTATTTGAAAGGAGCCATGGATGCTGAGCGTCCTCCACAGGTACCAGTGGACACTTCCTCACAGAAAAGCCCCTGGGTGGTTTCCCTTCAGGGCTGTAGGCAGAATGCAGGGTGAACTTCTCTTTGTCTCAGAAGGCATCTGTAGCGCTGGTCAGTGGCAGTGAATTCACGAGAGAACCCAAAGGAAACACCCCTCTGTGAACAGCAGTCCTCAGGACCAAAGTCAGCTTGGTGGAGGGGCAGCCCCTGTGACCCCATCCACACCTGGCAAAGCTGTGGATATTGCGTCTGGACCACAACCAGGAGAGCTTTTAGGGACAGGGAGAGGCAAGCCCAGCCCTTTGGGGGCTAAGCTATTCACATGTTGAGCCTAACCCTATTTCCAGAAACGTTTCCCGACTTGGAAGCTGGACCTGTTCACAGGAATTCTTTTAGTGTCTACAAATACTTGTCATCTTAAAGGTTTTGGTGAACATGCAACACCAGGTCTGTGCAGAAATCCCTTCCTTGACCAGTGGGATTGGGCTCACACCTGAAAACCAAGTGACTGCTTGGCCAGGTCACTGCTCAGCACATCAAATACTGATCTCAGCAGAGAGGAAAGCAAAGGGAAGTCAGATGGGATCTTTAAAGCCTTTGATTCAACGGAGCTCAAACTTCCTCTAGGATGGGAAGGCATCTCCAAAGGTGGAGTGAAGGTCTAGCACTGAGTCTGATCAACCAACATCATTCCTTCAGTGGGAAAATTATTCCTGAACTCTAAGACTACCTGTATCCAACCTTGCTCACCCACAAAGATCAACAACTCCAGCTCTAGCAAAGCGAGTTTATAGGACAACACATTCCTACTGCATGTTGTGTCTCAGCCCAGTTTGTCTCAGTTGCCCCTTCTGCAGACAATGTAAACGTCAGAGAATTAGACACCTTATCACCCTTAAGGAACTGAATTAGCCCAGGCAATTCTTGAGGTGAATAGTGCACTTCCAGACTCAGGTATGAGAAATGTGACAGCTCCCAGACTGCCACCACCTGCCCTGCATTTATTTCCTGGCTGCAACCACATCACCAGGAGCCTCCTCCATGACCATCCTCTCTTTTCTGGTCTTTAATGCTGTGCTCCAAGGGAAACAGAAGATCCCTTCTCACCTGGGGTGCCCTCTGCCCAGAGTCAGCACAGGACACAAGCCCGGGAAGGCATAAGGACACCCTGAAGAGCCAGACCATCATCTCAGTGACTTGCAGCAAGAACAAACACGAAGCTGCTGCTCTGCACACTCAAAACACACATTTACCATTCAGCCTTTTAGCTCTTGCATTTTTAAACAACAGTCCAGACTGGAAAGGACGTGATTAGCACCCTGACTTCACCTCGGCATGGAGCAGCTCCCTCCAGTGCTTCCAGCTGTGCAGAAGAAAGGCCTTTGGAAAACTCAACCCATTGCAGGCACGTTCTTCAGATCTTGTAGAATATTCCTCATCATCCTCTTTCTGGCAAGTGAGCTTTTGTGGGTTTAGCTGTAAGATTAAAACATAAAAATCCTTTATATCTTTTCTATTAGAAGTATTTTTTAATCTGACTTAGAAGATGACAAAACTTCCACTGGAAAAAATTAAAGTTTTCTCTAAAAGAGGGCATGAAGGAAAATAATTAATGGCCTATAGTATCAGGAACAAGGATCAGCAAGACTTGCAGAAGGTCCCTCCACACATCTCCACAGGGTGTCAGTGTTATTTCAAATTTGGGTCACTTTACACTGGAATCAGACTAATTTTCTCACCATGTTATTTTCATGAGTCTGCTCCTCAGAGAGCTGCTGCCACCACAGGCTGCTTGTTACAGAGCTCTCCCTTTCCTCCCATGTTATTCATTCAAATTAAATTAAACCCATTTAATTAAAATGAAGTTTCTTAAAATGGGGAGACAGAAACACACAGTCACGGTGGTCTGGGGACAACGTGGGCTTTCAGAGGATCTGCAATGGGGTTGGCAATCACCACTGCAAATCTGCTACCAGTTTGCTGCTGGCACAGATGGCTGGATGTCCAACAGGGACGAATCCTGGGTCAGGAGGTTTCTACAATTACTAACTACTCCGCATTTCAGTTACCATATTGTTTGAAAAGAATCTATTTTTCATCAATATTAAGGACGTCGTCCCAAAGAGCTTCTGCTGCAAGCAATACTCAAGAAGGTGCCTGCATGGTGAGAGACAGCAGACTGTGTGTCAGCCCTGCAGAGGACACGTTCTGCCTCAGATCTCAGACAGCAGTTTGACAAACAGTGGTGTTGTTCAGCAGAACCATCAATTTAAGTTGCCCCTGCCATGCTCCTTGCTATTTATCCTGCCATCCCTTTGCCAGCCCTGCAGCTGTGCCAAGAGCATGGCAATAAACTGAATTGAAGAACTGCCTTAAATTAAAAATAATCTGGCATCAAAGCCAGTCAGTATATATTTAACCCAGATTAATTATCCCATCTCATTCACCAACTGGCTGCACAGTAGTTGTGCCACCAGGAAGGAGCGTGGGGAGAGCGGTGGGTGGGAAGGAGGTGCTGGATACTCAAACCATGTTCAGAGAAGGGCAACGGAGCTGGGCAAGGGGCTGGAGCACAATTCTGGTGAGGAGCAGCAGAGGGAGCTGCGAGGGCTCAGCCTGGAGAAGAGGCTCAGGGGGGACCTTCTTACTCTCTACAACTCCCTGACAGGAGGTTTTAGCCACAGGGGGGTCGGGCTCTTCTCCCAGGTAACAAGAGACAGGATGAGAGGAAACGGCCTCAAGTTGTGCCAAGGGAGGTTTCAATTGGGTATTAGGAAAAACTTCTTCATGGAAAGGGTTGTCAGGCACTGGAACGGGCTGAGCTGGGAAGTGGTGGAATCACCATCCCTGCAAGTGCTCAAAAAACATCTGGAGGTGGCACTTGAGGACACAGTTTAGTGGTGAACATGGTGGTAGTGCTGGGTTGATGACTGGACTTGATGGCCTTAGAGGTCTTTTCCAGCCTTAATGACTCCATGCTCTTCAGACAGCAGGTCCTTTCTGCTTTCCCCACCCACAGCAGAGCAGGGCACCAGGCAGGGGAGCAGCTTCACAGCAAGGCCAGCTCCTGCTCGAAGCTACCTGGTGGTCTGCAGAACATAAACATATTTTGGAACAGCTGCACTAGATGATGGCAGAGAAGGAATATTGACCGGGACCGCTGCGGCTGTTTCTTAAGTCTTTAAAAATGAAACGTCACGGCAGCTATTCAGTACGGGGTTTGAAAATTCAAATATTGACAGAGGGAAGTTTTCCAAAGGATGCCAGCAGCTTTTGCAGCAACCCCAGCAGGAGAAGCACTGTGGTGTCAGACGTGGGCTGCAGCAGAGACCAAAGCCACACGCTGCTCCAGGCAGGCAGGAGACCTTCCAGCTGAGCACAGCAGCACTTTGCCCTCCTCTCCTGCAAGATGTTTGCCCGTGCGCTGGAGCTGGGGTGGTGAGGGCTGGAGGGTGGAAGGGACAGGCTGAAATGCCCCGAGGAGCTACAAGCACGCTTGCCAAATTCTGCATTTTACTGGAGAAGGGAGAGAGTGACTTCACTTTCTACCTCCCCTTTCCCACTTCCCCTGCCCCAAACAGACAGATGGGGCTTTGCGAGAAATTAATTACAGATGGAAGCTAAAAAACAGGGGAAAAAAACCCCACTCTCAACCACAAGGCTTTTTCCTCTGCAGACTCGAGGATGGATGGGGCGACCTGGGAAAACTGGCAGATGGAAAACCCATTACAGATGTGAGGTTTGGAGAATAAGGCTGAAGGACAATTTGAGAGTTGTAAATTTTAACTTCGGGGGTTTAAAGACATTGCTTAGCAACACAAAACAAATAGGAAACAAGAAGCCTCGTGAGGGAGACGCTTAAATATTTTAGAATCCCCATTTGAGGTGAAGGCTACATAACCAGAGACCTGAGGGGCTGCTCTTCTCAACAGCTACAGGCAAGTCAGAAGGAAAATGAGGACTGTGAACCTCATTTCCAGACCGAGATGTATTTAATTTATTTCGGTCAAGAAAAATACTTATTTATTTGTTCCCGTTCCTGTTTTGCGGGATCAGAATACGGGCTGCATTTTGAATGTTTTGCTCCCCGGGAAAGAGTCTCGTAACATGTTCAAACACACACAGGGAAGCTGCTTTTCTGGGCATGGATCTGCTGTATATGATCATTGCTACCACATGTCTGACCCTCGCTGCAAGGTCCAATGCCTTTTTATGCTGCTGCATAAATCATCTCCTAAAATTCCTGACATCTCAAAGGATGGCAGGGGCCTCCATCTCCAGGGAGAGGAGGAGAAGGGTGAAAAAGAACAGATCGCCTGGAAACAAATGCTGAATGTTTTATGCTATTTCTGCACCATGAAAAGAAAAGGGTAAGAGGGAAAGGGGAGAAAAAAAAAAGACATTACCAGCTTTGGAAGGTCAAATATTACAGTTTCAGCTTTTTTTCCATCCACTGAAACACTAGAAATACCAAGTAAAGCAAAGCACGAAGCTTCTGAATGAGCCTGAGGCCAAAGCCTCACCTTCTGCAGCAAAATACTTATTAAATATTAAAAAAAAATAAATCCCAAGGAACCAAAACTCCTTTCAAAAATTCTTTTTTTTTCCTAACAACCTGTATAAGAAGTTCTTCAAATACATACACATACAGACACATGTATATAGAAAATCCCCCAAGCAACAGGTAGTTCCTTGCCTTCATTTGGGACATTAGCCCACAGTGTTACCTCTGGGATGTGCTGAACTGGCAGGAGGTTGCTCTGATCCTCTCCTGAACTGCTGAACGTGACATCACCCTGTTGCTTTCGTGCAGGAGGTCCATGTTAGTGGAGTTTGGAAATAACCCAGCCATTCCCAACTTGGTTTTGCTGCTTGAGCTAAAAGGAATACACCAGGCACAGAGTCTGGGCTTTTTTCCTTTTCTTTCCCTTTTTCCTATGTGAAAAAAGTCAAGCACACAAGTCCAATCATAAATAACTTGGAATAGCTAATGCTTGCAAGAGTTAAAATCAGTAGGAAAGCCCCTTGGCAGCTTAGAACTCCAGGCCAATAAAACCAGCTGTTCATATAAATATATATATATACACACACACATAACCTTCAGAATCAATGGAAAAATAGAAGCGTAATGGACACCTCTTGCTTAATCTAATGGCCAGAAATATGGAGAGCAAAGAGTACTTAGAGAAAAGGCATTCAGATGTAGAGTCACAGAATGGTTTGGGTTGGAAGGGACCTTAAAGATCATCTCATTCCAACCCCTGCCATAGGCAGGGACACCTCCCACCACCCCAGGTTGCCTCAAACCCCATCCAGCCTGTCCTTGGACACTTCTAGGGAACCAGGGGCAGCCACAGCTTCTCTGGGCAGCCTGTGCCAGGGCTTGCCCACCCTTACAGGGAGGAACTCCTTCCCCATATCCCACCTAACCCTGCCCTCTGTCAGTGGGAAGCCATCCCCCTTGTCCTGCCATTCCAGGCCCTTGTCTAAAGTCTTTGGTTTACTAACGAAACCAGCCCAGAGCCAAAAAAAAAGAAAAAAAAAGACTGAAAATGTGGATAATTGGCACTGGAACAGGCTTGCTCAGGGAGTTGGTGGAGTCACCACCCTTGGAGTGTTCAAGAAACAACTGGACAGGGCACTCGGTGCTCTGGTCTAGTTGACAAGGTGTTGGTCAGTCAAAAGTTGTATTTGATGGTCTTAGAAGTCTTTTCCAACCTGATTCTTTGGTAACGATTGCTTTTCACTTCAACAGAAGACAGGAGGAGGCCTGGAAGGGCTGCCCTGGGTCACTGCCTCCTGTCCTCTCACCTGCCCTGGGATCACATAACTCTTCTAAGGAATGCACCTGCCTTTGCTGCCCAAAAAGGGTGAAATGTCAACATGCAGGCCACCTGAAGCTGCAAATGTGACAAGCTAACGTGACAAACAGCAATACATCCTGAAAATCTCATCAGAATATTGCAGCCTAGGGCTCCTTTTAGAGATGAGGGAACTATTTCCCTACAGATCCCCAGCAGTTTTACAAGTAGCACCACATCAGCTGAAACTACTCCTGTAAATACCACGGACAAGACCCAAGGAGACAACTCCAGCTGTGGTTCATCTCCTGGCATTAAGATATTCCAAATCCAGCTAAATACCGTGCTGTGGGCATGCTGCAAAGGCAGTGTACATCAGCAGACTGCGCCTGCTGCTCTGCATCTGCCCCTGCCTGAGAACCAACACTGAGCCGTGCCTGGAAGAAAGGCTTTGGGGAAATGGCTTGAAAAAAATGCTCTGCAGGAGAGATTTCAGAGAGGTGCTTTTAGCTTGGCCTGGGACAGGAGCAGAGACCACAAGCAGGCTGATGGTAGAAACACAGTATGTTGTGGGGACACGTGCTCATGTTCCCTTTTCCCACATCCCTATCCAAACCCACGCCAAGGGACTATCAAGATTTCTTTCCTCCACTGTCCTTGCAAGATTTTTTTTTCCCTTTGCACACATAAAAAGTGAAAGGGCATAATTCCAGTCCCTGAGTTAAATACTAGGTTGTTAAATCACCCATATATCTCATTTACCAGGCTCAGTTTGAGAAAACACCTACTGCAAAGGTCCCTTGGTGGACCAGCACCAGCAGATGACCTTAAACAAGGTCCCAGCAGCTCCTAGGAGTTTTTTGCACAATCAGTTGAAACTATTTGACAAGGCAGTAAACTCATGGTCTCCTATGAGCAGAGACTCCCTGCTGCTGCTGGTAAATCCACTCACCTGGGATAACAGTGGCTCAGAATTCCCTCAGATAGCCAGGGGTCTAGTTTTCTAGGATTAAAAAGACAAGGAAGCCTGGCATCTTACACTGCAAAAGAGTTGGTATCATTTCCTTTATTCTCCTCTCTCCAAAATTCTCACGGGCCCTCACTCTACAATGCAAGAAAGCAAAACAAAACCCGAACTCATTATTTCACCTTTGCCAGTTGCTTTTCCTTGTGATGAAGCTTCTTTTTCCATCATGTTCCTGTCTCAGACTCGTTGCAGCACTGCTGCCCAGCCTGGCTTGCATTTTTTTAGGAAAGAAGGGGTATAGAGAAGGGACCGTAAGAAGGAAGCCTCTCTCTGTAGGATTTTTTTCCTGGATAAAGGCAGGAATTCCTATCAAACCCCACGCACTTGTGGCCAGAAGCATTTCCCTGGCAAAGGATGTGACACCAGGTCACTTGATGCAGGGAGCTTAACAAAGGGAAAAAGCCCTCAGAATGGGTTTGAGTGAAAACAGGCTGCTAAAAATTGCACTCAAATTGAAGAGCATTATAGTGTGGAAAGTGAAATCTCATCAGATATTCCACTGGAAAACAGAAGGAGCAGCTTCTCCAAGTGCGAGACAGCGCTGCTGCTCTTGGAGAGCGAGCGGGAGCGAGCGGCCAAGGGGCTGGACGGACTGAACAAGCCTCACTTCTCTGGGTGCTGCTGAAACCTGCCACTGTTGGTGAAGCCCCGACCTTGACAGGAGCTTCAGGCAGAGGAGATCGATGTGGGGCAGGAGAGATGCCGGGGAAAAGGAGCGTGGAGAGAGATAGGGAGGGAAAGGGACCGCTCTGTTCCCAAAGCCCTGCCTGCCCCATCCCTCCTGAAAAGGCCCCTTCAGCCAGGCCTATCTGTCAGCCTCTGACCTGCCTTTCAACGTTACGATGCTCTTTGATTTTATTCATTCCTGCTGGAGGTTTTTGCTTAAATATAAACAGCAGAGGATTTCAGCCGGAATTAAAAAAATACAAATAAAAGAAATGAGAAATTCCCCAAACCTCCAGGCACACTTTAAAGCACATTAAAGAAGACACAACAGTACCAGCTTCATACATACCACAGCTGCAGTGATTCGGGGCGAAGGTGAGGAAGGTTGAATGTGCCACTGTTTTGTTTTAAAATAGGGACTTCACATTCAGGTGGGAGATCTCTGCACCGGCGAAACCTGAAGGAGAGAGTGAGAAATTCAGTGATTCCCACCTCGGTATTTCTGCTTCTCCATGTGCTGGGCAGGCTGGACTCCAGGAGAGCGGAGGCTTTTGTGAGGTCCCCAGGACTCTGGCAAACACAGGCAGCTTTACACTAGGATTTACAACCAGTAGGTAAAGAACAACTCCAAAGGTGTTTTATTACTTCTGATGAGGGACTATCAAGGAAGCCACAGGTTACTTTGCCAACTGTTTGGTGTTATTTCTTTAGTTCTTACTGGCAGCACTCTAGGCCATTGCTCTATTTTTCTTTCCCCTCCCACTCGCTTATCTTTCATCTTCCAGCCTCCTACATTAACTCAATTGCAAGGCACCGTATGGTGGAAATTCATCCACACAGATGCTGAAGAAATTCAGCTGCTAAAAGGGAAAAGAAGAGAGGCAGCAGCTCAAGCTCCTGAAACACACAGGGGCCAGGATGCCGCTCCAGCACTTTACCACCACACTGGTTCTACAAACAGAAAATGAGCACCTGAGTTCTTCCAAATGAGTTACCAGGAAAGGCAAGGGCTCTTTTGCACAGCTTTTGACATTCCTACTTTCTGGTTTGAAACATGGCCAAAGGATGAGCAGCTTTTCCTTCACTAAGCACAGGGCTTTAACATGTCCCACCTTGTGACTAAGAGCAATATCTTGGTTTCCTGACTCTTTTGACATAAAGGATGGAACCAGATAACCAACCAGTGTGTGGAAACGATAGATATTTACCCCATTCTTCTGCTTTTAGTGTTTTTCAAACAGTGATCAAAATCAAAGCTCGACTTGCCCCACGAGGGGCACAAGTACAATCACCGTGAGAGACAAAGATCTGCCAGATGAAGAAATGCAAGCGAATGGTGACTGACACTTGTTTGCCCTGTGTGGAAATACAGAGGCCCAGGGCAGTTACGTGTTGCAGCATCAACAGGGATGGACTGGCCGCCCGTGTAACTTAAACAAAAAGGAGGAGAGGGAGGTGGTGCACCCCGTTAATCTGTGCTGTAGAAGCAAATCACATCTATTAATCTTTTTCCAGCTTGTGTGTACAGATGTTTTACTTTTTGCAACGCCATTTCATAAAGCTAAACCCAGCTGGCGTAAATCAGGCTGCAATGCCCATTAAATCTAATTCCAAAAGAAGCATTAACTGCACCCCTTCAGCATTCCAAGCAGTTGGGCAGGGCAGAGCACCCACCCCGAGCAGGGATTGCAGAGGGCACAGCTGATCCGGGGAGGAAACACAGTGGGTCTCTGCACAGGGTTCCTCCAGCCGAGGCTCACACTTCCACACCAGTGTCTCTCTGAAACAGGAGGCACTGGTATATGTAAAATACACCCAGTTTTTGAGTTCACGAGAGCTACAGTAACTATTGGGCCATGTATGCAGATAATTTTAGAAACAAATATATATTTTCTTTTCCTCTCAGTTAAGAGTTACAAGTCATTTTGGATACCAACGCTGAATTTTAAAAGTACTAACAATTTTTTGGGGTAAATTCTACCTTCACCAATAATCCTTCATGTTTATAGAATTCCCTATACACTTTTTCCATAGATTACTCTCTTTGTAGTGACCATTCAATTCTACACATGGAAATGACCAGTTAAACCCAAGCAAATATCCATCTTGTTTTTCCAATCCCACCATTACTTTTGTATTTACTCCTGTTTATCTTCTGTTTTGCAATGCCTTTTCTTTGTTGTACAACCATATTAACATGCTACCACAATGCTTTCTATTACCAAATGGTTCAAAAGAAAATACCTATGCTTTTATTACAGAAAATGTGAAAAAAAAACCAAAAGAGAGAAAACTGCAGCCCAGTGTAAATCATGATGGGACGCTGATAATAAACGAACCTTGTCCGTGCCAGATAAAGCAACAAAATCTCATTTAACACACCAAATAATTTATCCTTAGCCAGAAAGACACTCAGTCAGACATTCAAACAGCCGTCTTTGTACACACGGAGAAGCTGCCAAGTCTCCATACTTGAATGATCTCATAGACTCTGGGAAAAAAAATAAAGAAAAACAAAACATTTTACCATACTAGCTGAATACACAGGGGCAGAGAAGGATCGACTTGAGAGCATTTTTGGGTTTGGGTCCTAGAACAGCTCTGCAGACGATTGTGGGGAAAAATCACCACCACAAAGTCACAGAAGAAATCCCAGGCCTAAGCAAAAGCTCCTTTAAGGTTTCTGTAGTGGTGCTATCAGTGAAGAATAACCACCCACAAATATTTACTGCTGTTCTCTCCCCTACTCACACCAAGCATAATTCACACTCATTTCTCAACCAAAGAAAAGAGAAACGACTTATAAGGGTCTGGAGTGACAGGATGGGGGAATGGCTCCACACTGACAGAGGGCAGGGTTAGGTGGGATATTGGGAAGGAATCCTTCCCTGGGAGGGTGGGCAGGCCCTGGCACAGGTTGCCCAGAGAAGCTGTGGCTGCCCCTGGATCCCTGGAAGTGCCCAAGGCCAGGCTGGACAGGGCTTGGAGCAACCTGGGCTGGTGGAAGGTGTCCCTGCCCATGGCAGGGGGTGGAACTGGGTGATCTTTGAAGCATCTTCAACCCCAACCATTCACTAAAAGGTTTGCAGGAAATGATAACCACGATTGGAGAAGTTAAAGTGCAAAGGCAGTAAACTTCCCTCTGAATCATCAGGAAAAGGTGATCAGTTTTCACCTGTGATGCCTCTCCCTTTTGGTGTGAGACACTGCTGAGTCAGAAGGGGAAGGAGAACAGGGGACAACATGGATACAAGCGAACAAGAGGACACTGATCCATGTGCTGCTACCTAGGAGAAATATCCGTGTGCAACCCAGCTGGCGTGGGCTCAGCCCCGAGCACAGATAGTTACTGAGCTCAGCTTGGTTCCCAGCTGTGTACACTGGACCCGATCCTCCACTTGGGGACATTTCCACAGCTCAATTAGGCTGTGAACGATGACAATTTTACCAGCTGTAGACCGGCTACATTGGGGGTTTCCAAACATACTGTGGTGCCTTTCATCGTGCACATGTGAAACCAACTCTGCAAGAGCACCACAGATGCAGCTTACCCTGCTCAGATGAGACAGGCAAGCAGAAATCTCAGGATTAAATAGGAACTGATAGGTTTGGATTTCAGCTGGGCCAGTTGCTAGGTTAGGATGGGCTCAACTTCCAAATGTGCCACATACTCAACCTCCCAGATGACAAGAGAGACTCAAACAGTCCATTATAGCGCTGAGAATCACGTCTCTGCAAGAGTTAAGCCAGGCACCAAATATGCACAACTGATCTTAAAAAAAAAGAAAGCACCCCACACAGGCAGAAGTCACTTGCTTTGCCTCACACAGTGGCTGAAGAACAGCAGGGAGCACTATGTGAATTCTTCTGGAGCCCTCGCTCCTGCCATCCACACTTACCTTAGCAGCTCACACCAAACCGCCTTCCATGAACGAGGAAAGCAGCACCAGCCGTGAGAACCAGCTCTGTCTCAGCACCCCTCGTGCCACCTGTGCCGCTCCCACGCAGGGAGACCTCCAGCACTGCACAGCACCCACCCACCCGGCTGCAAGGGCACCCCCACTGCCGTGTCTGGGTGTCTGGATGTGTGGGGTACAACCTGAGCACACCCAGCCATGCCGGGCCATCCCACCCCCTGCACACCTGCAGCGACTCCACACCAGCCCGCACCTCTGGAATCTCTCTCTCCAGTCCTCTCTGCATAAATCAAGCAGCAGGGAAGCTCAGAAACATGACGAATACCTTGGCTAGAATATCTCCTGCAGTAAAGACACAGGAGGAAGGGGGATACTAAACTAACCTTGCCTTGGATGGAAAAGCAGCTGGAATTTAATGTTCTTGGAAGCAAGCCCTGACTGTTCAGACATGGATCTGCCAGGGAAGTCCCCAGTGGAGGCATTGCTCATTCTCCAAAACTAAAACGTCAAGAGAAAGCACTGAAATCATTAAGCACTCTGTTCAACATGTCTTGAACAATCTCAGGCAGGGGAGGAGGGAAAAAAAGAGCCTCTTGACCACTAACAAAACAGAGACAAATTCTCAGTGTTGATATAAAACAGAGTGGGAATCATCAGCAATCCAGAGTAGAATTCTGCTTAGTTGTGTTGCTCTGAAATGACACAACATCAAACCAGCCTTAAAAAGGCGGCAAGAAGGAAAAGAAAAATAAGAAAAGCTAAATAAACAGAAGTGTGTTTGGCCTGGGCTTTCAGGGTCTTCCCTATTCCAGCCCACCCTGTGCAACTGCCCTGCACCAGCTACATCCCCACAATGTGGCAAAGTGGGCTTGGTGACCAGGAGCTCCAAGAGGGAGAGAAGTGGTGAGCCAGCAAACCTCCCCTGGAGAAGAGCTAGCGTGTCCCACAGGAGCTGTGGCTCGCTGCATTTCCCAGGGTTCACGTTAAGGAGGAGGGAGGTCACTCTGCCATCTGCCACAGAAACGCAGCTTCAGAGAAGGCGCGTGAGTTGTGATCCCACACCAATTCAGACACGCACGCCAACTGGCCATTAGGAAAAGACATTTCTGGAGCTGGTGCTTCCCAGCCCTTTCAGGGCGAGGGAAGATTGTCTTACAGATGTTCTGCTCCTCCAACCACTCGGCTGCAGTGAGGTGCCTTCCGTGTCACCGACACGAGGGCAGCATCGGTGTGGAAATACATAACACAGGCATCTCCTCCTTCCACTGCAAATGCAAATGACTAAGTCATGCCCACTGAATTAACTAAAAACCCATCGGCCATTTCTGGAAGGACAGAAGGGAACTTGGTAACCAGCAGGTTAAACTGGATATGTTTTTTTGTTTGCTGGCTGAAAGATCTCTACATCCTAACAAAATAAGGTTCTGCATTTCATGAGTTGGCTAAACTGGTTGCTTACTGTTGGCCGATCCAAGAGGTGCCAGAAACAATTTCCCTTTTCCTCTGTGATCCAGAAAGCATTTGGCAATCTCTTTCGGAGGAAAGCTGTATCAAGGATAAAAAAAAAAATCATTCTTGTACTCAGCTGAAGTGTCAGACTCTCAGGAATCGACTAAGAAACTGCTCCACATTAGCTAAACATTATTTTTTTCCCCTCAGTTAGGATCAATGACACTGGAAAACAGGTAACAGCGTTTTCCTAAACTGTCCTGCTGAGGAGTGCTGCAGGCTGACGAGGCATTTCAATCTCATGGCGACAGAAAAAGAGACTTTGTCCTATTCCCTGAATGAGGTTCTACCTCGGAGGCTGCTCCAGAGCAGATGGCAGGGACAGGTTTGGAAGCGGGCTGGAAGACGACAACCAAAAGGATCCCCGAGAGCAGCCCTGAGGGTATCCTGGCACAGCTCCTCCACTTCTTGGGAGCTGGGGAAGGAAAGAGGAGAAGCAGAAGCCTGAGGTACTAGAGAGGATTTCTCCAATTTGTTTATACACATGTATTGCTGGACACACTCCAGCAGAAAACATAGATACTGCTATTAAAAAGAAAAAAATCAACAAAATGAGAAACAGCCTTTGTGCCCTGGGATGAGACCCCCCTTCCAGGCAGAAACAAGCCATATTTATTCCAGTATCTAGCAGCATACATTGGGTTTAAATTGAGAGAATTAAAAAAAAAAGTTAAGTTTTATCCTCCCACAAGCTGACAGGTATAGAAATTTTCATCTAAAGGAGCAGCAGATCACCAAGACAAACATATTCATTGGGATTTCTTGTCAAAAGTCACTTTAATACAAACGTATTAGTGGCAGAAAAAAGCAGCTCACTACTGACACCAGCAGAGCACTATTTCCATTTAAAAGGAAGAGCGTGGCAACTCCAGTTTAAATGGAAATTAAAGCGTACTGGCACTGCCAACTAACTGTAAAGCCACTGGAAGGCTTTGTTTCATTTTTAGCTTAAAAAATACTACAGGAACAGGACACGCTGTCAGTTCTTTCACCCATCCAACCCCGCTTTCCGTGTGTGCTGATGGAACCCGAACAGCTCCCCGTTCACATGCCTTCAGTTTGGGTGACCACAAGGAACGTGTTATGACTTCAGACCTTCAGCCTGATCTTTTAGGAAAAATTCAAAGAGCGTTTTTCTGTAGCATGCAATTAATTATACAAAATTCACTGTGCGCAACATCTGCTTACCCGTTGTTCTGATTCATCTTCTAACAGCAACAAAGGAACCCAAGCCCAGACTTGGAGAAGCTGCACCAGTCAAATTGTTATTTTCAGAGTAGCTGAGACCCCCATGATTTAAACTAAGAATAACAGAGGCTCAGAGGTATTGGAAGCCTCAGATTCTTTGATGTTCACACATCGTAACATGAAAATTCTCATCCTGCAAAGTGGAGTTTTGACAGAAGGCATAACCAGAGGGAATTCCGGGCTACTCTGTGCAAGTGGCAGATTTCAGAGTACAACTGGAGTCAAATTAATATTTAGCACTGCTGACAAACCTAGTACTAATATGGAACTTTAGGAAGTACCTTTAGAAGCTCAATTTTCCTTCAATGTTTAACAACCTGAGACTGTTCAAAAGCGACCACAGCTCAGAAGAGCCTTCCCACGTCACCAGGCTGTGTCTCGTGGCACTGCAGACAACTGGAACTAGCAGTGTGATTTCTTTCATGGTCTGATTGAACCCCCCCCAGAAACCAAACCACATTTAGGGGTTTGCTCACCACTGTTCCTTTGAGGAGCTGTAAGAGAAACTTGCCCTCCTTGACGGTGTGAAACCTTCTATCTACAGCCAGGTTATGCACATTTGTTCATGTGACAATATTCTCTTATTTCATATGTTTCTTTTCCATTTCTTGAGTTCCAGGATATGGGTAAAAAGCAGCCTCAAGTTTCACAATGTGGGAATAATACCTTTTGGAAATACTAAAGTGAATTAGGAAAGAGATTTAAAACAGTGGCATAACCTTAAAATACAAAGTGTTGTGTGCCTGAATAGCTCTTTTTAAAGAGCCATGAGAAATTAAAATTCATCTGGTTACCAACATTCAAACCAGCACTGACTTAATTCAATTTGTTATTTCCTTGCCAGCAGCACAGTTTTACTTTAATCTAACTATTACATTTTCATTGCATATCCTTGACACTGAAGGAACAAATGCTGGGTTGATACCATCAGAGCATTCAATGTCATTATCTAACTAGAAATGACAGGCAGAACAATATATTGAAGAACTTGTGTTTAGCTGAAGGACTGGATGAGCTCAAGGTGAACTGATCTGATGCATCCCAAAAGCCTCCTTGGAAGCTTTTCCCACGTGCACAGCAGGAGGAAAAAAAACCCCAGTGTGTTTGCTCATTTACATTCAGCACTGAAAAAGCAGCACTTCAGAGATCAAATGGCAACACGAAGCACCGAGTCAGAGAAAATAATAAATGTAAAAGCCTTGCAGCATTTGTTACCTCCTTTTACTCTTGCAAAGAGACAGAATACAGGGGTGAATTAATAATTTTGTGTACTTTCCTTTTCATGCTTTCAGCTAATAAACCGTTTTTTCCTTACCTTTTTTATTTGAAGCAACTATTTTACTCATATTTTCCCTGGCCACTTGTATGCAAACAGAATGGCAAGAGGACCAAGGAGTCACCCCTCCTGAGAGTGGCAAGGACTCGGCAGGAGCAGTGGGCTAACTCAGAGTCATCCAAACACACCATTAATCTTAATAAACCACTTCTTGGGAGCACCACTGATGTGCTGCTGAGAACCCTTCAGCTCATTCAGCTTTGTCTAGAGACTGGTTTTCTCATTTTTGACATTATAAGCTTCTTTGAGTGCGAGAGATCGTTCTGCCTGCATGGAGCCCCCCCAAAACCCCTGAGGTTCCACGTCCATAGACACCCACCTACAGCCCTGGCAGTACCAGGATTTAAAGGATTTAGTTTGCCCTGCGTTTTTCTTGGGCTGACTGGCACACACAGCCAGGCCCTGGTGGGCTCTACCCCCACACATCATCAGTGCCAAGAGCTATGATTTAAAGCAGAATAACAGATACAGCTTTGCAAAAAACACCAGAGCAGGTGTGCTCTGACAAGTTCTCCCTCGATTATTTTATGCCTTCATGACCCATTGGAAAGTGCACTGGGTATCATGTCAGCAGAGCTGGCCTGTTCTCCAGCCTGGGGCTATTCCTGCTTACTGACCTTCCAAACCGGGCAGTAAGGCATCTGCACAGCCCTGAGGAACAGCTTCTCCTGAAAGCTTATAACCACCAAGGTACTGGATTTGACAGTTCTCATTTGGACAAATATGACTGGAAGAACAGCAGCACAATTAATATGATTTGAGCAAGATGCTGTTTAGTAAATATTCATTAGATGCCACAGCAGCAAGCATGATATGTCTATGTATAATGGGTAGAAGATATTCTCTCAGATAACCACATGGCCAATATATTTGTCCTGAAGGAGTTTCCTTACTCCATTTAGGTCCTCTAAAGGAACCTCACAAATGTTCCAGTACCAGGGAAGATGGAGAGAGACCATTTACAAGGGTCTGCGGTGACAGGACAAGAGGGAATGGCTTCACACTGACAGAGCAGGTTTGGATTCAATATTAGGGATAAACTCCTCCCTGGGAGGGTGGGCAGGCCCTGGCACAGGTTGGGCAGAGAGGTTGTGGCTGCCCCATCCCTGGAAGTGTCCAAGGACAGTTTGGAAAGGACTTGGAGCAACCTGGACTAGTGGGAGGTGCCCCTGCCCATGGCAAGGGCATGGAACAGGATGATCTTTAAAGTCCCTTCCAGCCCAAACCATTCCGGGATTCTGTGACAATAAATACAAAGCTGCGTGTAACAACCCTGTGTGTCAACATCACATGATGCATTTTGACTCCTAAAATTAAGTAATAATACACAGATGTCTCTGACAAGATTCAAACCAAGATCTAAAGCAAGCCTGGGGTATATTTCACATTGTCCTTGTGCTGGTGTGTTTGTGCCATATTGGTTCTGCTCTTTATCATCTAACATGCACAGCTTCAACCTCCTTCGGAAAGGAGGAAAGATTAGCAGGAATATTTCCACTTTTAAGCCACCATCATGTTGAATGAAATTAAGAAAACAAAACTTTCAATACATAAAAGTCAGTAGGGGTCAGAAGTTACTTACCTGGCTAAGAGTTCACTCCCCTGCACGCTGTAGGTTTCCTCCTCCCTCTGTAGCCCCTGATGCAGGTACCAGAGACAGGAGTGAGAACAGCAGCAGCACTGGTGTCCCAGGATAGATTTAACACTGATGGGGAGGGACTCAGGTTTACTAACTCCTTACACACAGTATTTTGGGTCTGTAGTGTCAACCAGAAGTTCATAAAATGCCTGCTGACACCAAACACCCCCAAATCAAGGAATTACTAAATCATAACTACCCCATTCAGAGTGGCTTGCTCTGAGTAAATCTTAGCTGTATGTGTATACTCATTAAGGAGCATCCTGCTGTTTCAGCACCGGGAACTCAGGATTTGCATTTGCTTTTCCCAGTTCTGTCATATAAAGCTACTGAGCTACTCACACCACCATCCATTTGTCTCCAAGCCCCTGCTCTGGGACTGCTCCTGTGCGAGGCAATGGCTCCCTCTTCTCCTGAGCTCCTTCTGTATTCCAGTCACTCTACAACATTAAATCTGCAGTCAGGCAACGAGCAACAGAGGCCACAGTTTACCCCTGGTTTGCATCTTCAACAAGCAGTGAATTAGTTAAATGTTTAGCTGCATTATTTGCCCTTGAAACAGTCCAGCTCCTTATCCCTTTTCCAGAAGGAAAGTGAAACATTTTCCTACCTGAAAAGAAAGTGAAAGGCAGATCAGCACTTTGCTGTGGCTGTGTTTGTGTGCCAGGCCTCTCTTTAGCTTAATAAATGGCTGGGACTCATTTTGTGACATCCCACACACACTTTTTAAAGCCGAAAACAATATGCTTTCAGGTCTCCCTTTGCAGATCTCCTTTGAGCAGGCCCTTTTCAGTGTTTCAGAATCAAAACTACATGATTTCACACACCGGGATTTTCCATTAGGTGCAGTACCACGCAACACACACCAAAGAAAACCCCTTTCTCTTACAGAGCAAGACAAATTGACAGAGCACAATAATTTGGTAAGGGCCAGTTTTGCACAGCAGCAACAGTCTCTTGTGCCAGCCCGGGAAGATGAGCTGAAGGTTTTATTTTGGAGCTGAATTTTGTCCTCAAGTACCAAACTGAACTAAAAATGGGCAACTGAAAGAGGAAAACACCAGTGTAAAGATAAATATCACCCATGTAAGGATGTGTGTTTCAGTAATAATGCTCAATTTAAGTGGAAAACTTAATAAAAACATTGCTTACAAGTTTGAAGCATGGATTCAATCTTCTGTATTCAATCTATTTGCTGTTATAAAAACCATATCTCCCCTCTATTCTGTCAAGGTCAAAACAGTATCATCTGCTTGCATTTTGGTTACCTAACATTCTCACTTACAAAACCTAAGCTTAATATATATATATATTTATAAAAAAGGGGGAAGTATCATCCCCTTTCAGCTTGGTTATTTCATACATAGCTTGGTTTCTCTGTCTCTCCCACAGATGTGAATCCCTCTCCCCCCCACCGTGATTCCTTCCCACGCCAAAGGGGAAAATCAAACTGAAGTTACAAAACCAAGGCAATTTCAATTGTTTCAACTCTTCCAATTTCAAAAGGAACGTTCATGAGTTGATGGACTCAGCACATCCCCGTGGTGAAAGGCAGCAGGAAGCATAACCACAATGGAAATCATTCCAGTTGGGAAGCAAGGAGGAGATCAGGTGCCTTTCCCCCACCTGTGTTCTCACTCTGTGGATTAAGCAGCATTCTGAGAGACAGGAACATAAGGAAAAAGGAGTCTTTGATTTAAAAAAACCAAAAAAATAATTACAAAAATACTCCAAAGAACTGTCACTCCAACCACACAAAAAGAGCTTTGAAAAGGAACCAAAAAGAAGAGGAAAACAGAAATCACCAGCTAATCAATTCTGTGTTTCTTTTCACGCTGCTGAGCACAAAGCGTTTCCTCAAACTCAGGAATCTGGAAATAAGAAAAAGGAGGGGGTTACAAAAATCTTCTTTATTCCTTCTCCCTTTGTAAATACACTCGAGACGGATTGTTCCATTTGGGGGAAAAGGAGAAGGAGCCCAGGGCTCACAGTGACAAGCGTTTCAGCACCTGACCCCAGAGCACTCCCCAGGGTTTAAATTTACCCCGTCGTTAAACACAGAGACAACAGAAGAGAATCTGATAAACTACCACGGAGAGAAAACCCACGGAATTTAACACAACAATCTCTGAGACCAAACAAATCTCCTCAATGAGCTGTATTTCCCTGCTAGTGTTTGGATTTCCTTCATACCAGCAGACAATTGGTATCTTTACATGTTTCATTTCAGAGATTCATTGAAAAAAGCCACCGATTTCCACCCTGCAGAACCTCCTTGCAGTCTCGATGGAGATTTTTAGATGAGAAATTAAAACATCAGACACAGGCCATCTTTTAAATCATTTATTTCAGTAGGAAACATTTTTGAAACCTGTTCTTAAATCCATTTAAACTAGCTTATGCAAACACACAACTTCCACACGCACACACAGAATGAAGTAGTAAAAAAGGTGAAGAAAAAGGCTAGAGGACGAACTGCACATCCCTCAGCGAGATCACAGTGCAATCCCTCCATCCCTAGAACGCCTCACGCCAGCAGGGGACATTACAAATGGCTTGTGTTTACTGCACGACACCCGGGTCCCCCTGGATTCCAGTGATGGTTGGTCCTTACAGCGTCAGTGTAAAACAGCTCTCTGGTTCCCCGGTGCTTCCCCACTTCAGCAGAGCGGCACTGGAGTGGATGTGCTGCTGGACACAAGTGCCAGTGAACAAGGCACCCCAGAAGCCTTTCTCTCAACATTGAATCCATTTATACTGCTTTTCTGCTTTGCAGTTTCAGCTGTGGACAGCTTTGGAATGGTAAGAAGTCCCTTCAGGAATCACAGGGGAAGACCAGAGCCTACCCAGCTACAGAGGAGTGGAGGAAAGGAAACATCCCTGGTGCTCGTGGCCACTGCAGAGCAGGGCAGGCTGAGAGCAGAGCCAGGCCAGGAGCTGCAGGAACCTGCATTTCGTCCCACCTCATACCCCTTTTTGCCCTTGGCAACCTAACTCTGAGAAAACTTGCCAGCCCAGTTCTGCTAAGTAGTTTGTAATTCCTCCTTTGCCCCAGCCCTTCCTTTGTCTTTGGAGATTCTTAGAAAGCATAAGGTTAATTTTCAAATCATCCTTCCAACACCTCAATTTAGAAAAAGCCTGTAGTAAAACTGCTGTGTTTTTGTAAGGATGTATTCCAGGAAAACAAATATTTAATTGCATAAGAACAACACATTCTTTCTTTCATTTCCCCTTCCACAGCTTCTGAAACCTCGCTGCTAAAAGAGTCTCCTGCAGTTGTTTCAGTGAGGGACAGTGCTCTCCACACACTGTTGGCACTAGAAATACAATACACAAAACTGAGCTTTTGGGATATTAAGACTAAGATTTATCCAAGGCTCCTCTTGCCCCAAACAGTTTTTTCCTGTGGTATTTATTTCACGTTAGCAAAAAGCTTGTAAGGAATAAATCTTCTCATGTTTTTCAGTGTTTACATCAAAATGGGAGAGAGAAAAAGCAAGCTCCTTTAATAACATGAGCTCTTCAGCTCACGTGGTCTAGACCATGACTTGGACTACTCTTTTCAATTCTCCCCCCTACTAAATCTACTCAGAGACACACCAAAACAAATCAGTTTTTAAGAGGTCTGAGCTACTTCTGACAACAGCTCAACAAGCCCAAGCTACCAAATCCCTCCGCATTTTTCCTAAAAAGAGGCTGTACAAACACAGAAGGAAATGCTAGTAAAGAAACTCCAGCCAAGCTGTTTTCCCCTGACCAAAACAAGCGCCTGCTGCAGAAATGCAGTGCCTGTCAGGGATGTCACCCCTCGGTGCATCGAGGACACAGCCTGCAGGGCTGCCACGGTGGGACTCGGCACCGAAACAAAGGAATTGGTCTCCAAGGTCATAATAAGGCACTGACAAAAGTCCTCCTCAAATCCAAGCACTCGCCCTCTCCATGCAGCACAAATCAGAAGGGTGGTTTTTAAAAGGAGGGGTAACCCACTCCGAACAAACTCCATGTCCACGACCTTCCCGAGCCAAGCCACCTCACGCACAAGCTGCTTTTAGACGAAGAGGAAAGAAAAAGGGTAATATTTAAAAATACTAACAAAGCTTTCACAACTTGTCTTAATAAGGAGAATGGGCAATTCACTGATGTGATTTAGAACCACTCCAGAGGTCTGGATGCTGCAACAGCAGCACACAGAGCTGGCCGTGGAAAAGGTTGGAACTACTAATGCTGGTGAGTTAGAATATTTAAAAAAAAGTACAAATAACAAAGAAAAACGCCACTGACAAAGCCAGAAGAAGCAATATCCCACGTTTAGTCTTATCTTGATTTGGATAAGATTTACTGCAGTTATCCAAAAGCACAGGATCAACTTGCCTTCTGTCAAAAGGGACCTCAACTTCTCCTGTGCCTCAGCAGCACAAACCCAGGGGCTGCTGCTGGGAGGGAAAGGATTTGCTGTGGACACGTGTTATGGCTCTCACTAACAGAGGAGGACTATGGTTGGAAACACAAATGCAAATGCAGGAGGCTGATGTGGCAAGGTTAGAATAGATGAACTCACTTCTAGTGAGGAACAGATAACTAATAAAACCCTGCTGTGGTTTTTAATGCTTTCTTCTGCTCCCAGTATGTTTTCAGATGTGCACACTTCTCCAAACACAATTTTAAAGCTGGGTGCTAAAGCTTCTCGTTAAGTATTTATGTGCATTCATTTAGTATTTGTAGTTTTAATGCCTAAAACTTGCACCTGAATACTTAATGAATCATAATAGCTTGAGCAATACTCCTCTGGCACGAAATGCCTGCAAAATGAAATATGTGTCTGGGATGAGCTATGCTTATCCAAACTACCAGAATTTTTGAAAAATAAATCCCCTTATTTGCTTTCTAAGAACACTGGCATAGAAGTCAGGTTGGAAAAACCCAGCCAAAAGTGGCACAGATTAAGTGATATAAAAGTTAGGAGTAAGCATTCAACCACCAGTGCAATGTTATGTATTCCTAATGCTCTGCCCCAGTCCCATAGACCAGACAGTCCCTGTTGGTCACTCTTGCCCAGAACTTCTAGTTTAGCTAAAACAACCCAACAGGGTCAGCTGTCGGATGATGAACACGTACGTGTGAAGTCTTGCTAAAAGATCTACACTGGATGGTTTTTGCTCATATGCCACCAAAACAAGGAGCTGCAAAGGGCACCTTTAGTTTCAAAAGCAAAACACTAAAGAACGGAGTGACAAATATCAGCTGAAGTGTTTCAGCAGTTATTAACAAGATAAAGGATTAGAGCAACACATTGAAAACAAAAATCAAAGAGGAACTGCCAGCTGTCTGCAGCAGTCTGGATGACAGTCTTACCTGAATACCACGAGCTCATTGCTGTCCTTGTTTTCTCAGCACTGCTTGCAGTTATTTAACTCCTTTGTTTTTTTGTGGGTTTTTTTTAAAAGAAAAGAGCATTATGACGTTCTTTACAGTGTATCTGACTTGTCTGTGTCTTTCCAAAGCTTAGCTGAGGCAGCTTTCCCTCAGGGAACAAACCCACCACCTCTTCCTGAGCACCATTTATCTCAAAATATGCAACACGTCAGTGTTCCTGTGCTGCCCTGCAGGGCAACAATGGGAAAGTGCTGAACCACTCACTGTAACAAGTGCCAAAAATGCTTTCTGTGTTGTCATTACTCCCTCCAGTTATTACGGCTACACAGCTGAAGAAACTCCTCCCACAATATTCCATCTCTCCCGTACCTGAGGGCAGAAAACGAGGAAGAGCAGGAGGCCTAAGGACAATGAGAACTGGGAACAGCAACAATCCATTAAAGGATGATTTGTGAACTGTTTTCCCCCCCATCCTCCTACCCTAAAAACCTAACTCAAACCAGCTGAAAAAACACAACCCCCCAGTAATAAATGACACATCCTGACCTGGCTCTGTCCTTAGCAAAGCTGTGTGCTGTCAGGCTGTGGCTCCCCGTTGCACGTTTCCTTCCACTAACAAAAGAACACATACAGTTACGACGCAATGAACCCAGAATAGCTGATGTGAAAATTCAAAATCCACAGGCTATTATTCACGATGCTTAAAAAAAAGGGGCACACGTTATTAAAAACAAAAAACCAAAAGAACACTTAAGTCAAAAAACCCAAACCAAATGAAAAACGGCAACAAAAAAGTCGCAAAGGGACTCAAATTGTCATAGTGTTTGCGGTGGAATTCTGACAAAAGCATCTCTCAAATGTTTTCTTTCTCCCAAGATGACAATTCCTGGCACCATAAACCAGCCCGTTACCCTTTACATCACCGAGTGGTTGGGGGGTTTGTGTGTTTTGTTTTCAGGCTTTTTTCCTACTGTGAGACTGGATTATCCTTCTCTTTTTGCTCACCAGAAATCAGAAATTAGTAATTTCCATTACGAGATTAATTTGACTCTGGAAAAAAAAAAAAAAGAACAACCCAAAAGTGAATTTACAGGCTTCTACTCAAGATGCAATAAACAAACTATACATTTTCAAAATAACAACTACTAGTAGAAACCTTTATTAGATAGTCAGAGAACTCTGAAACAGACTGGTAGGTAGCTCGTTTCTTTTTAAAAAGGAGGATTCATGGTGGAATCTGCAAGCGTATTTACGGCCACTAAACCACAACGTCAATGGAACAGTTACTACTTTTCACAGACTTCAAGGTTCTGATATCGGAGTCATATTTTGGACAACGCTTCCTTGCTTTACAAAGATCATATTTTTGAAGATTAAAGAAAGACTGATCATCCAGGAAACCAGGTGACGTCAAGGAAACCCCAATAAAGCAAGAATCAAAGTCTTAAGCATCAAACACACACATAAAGCACAGCTCCCTTTTTACAACCACAATGTTTTTCTCCGTGAGTAATTTCAGTGACCAAGCATGATTCCTGCCAAGGGTAGAATTTTGATGGTCCCACACCTTTTCTCTCCTTAGGTTATCCTACCTTCTAATAAATTAGTTATTTGCCTGAAGACCAAAAGAGCTTCTGCATGTAAGGTCAGCTTTAGGCCATGTTATCAACACCACACAACGTCAACTATTTCGACCAAGACAGATACTAAAATCAATTATTGCCAAATGAGAACATGAAAGCTTTGAGATTGTGCCTCTATCTTTTGAGAACGCCCATCTTCAGTGATATTATGGAACACCACCCACTAACAGTGGTCCCTAACTGGTCACTGGCAGACACCCAGAGAAGTCAGGTCTTGGTGAGCTGCACCCAGGTGTTGGTATTCTGTCACTCAGCTGCTGCATGTGGGAGAGTCCCAGGTGTAGAAACAAATGGGAAGAAAACACTCAGTTCTGACCCAACAGTGCTTTCAGTTTTGTCTCTGACACCCCCCTGACCCCCCCAAAACACGTGTTTTTACCCAGGAATCAGGTCCCAACGTCCCAAAGCAGTACCTGGTGTGCAAGTGCCGCTCTCGGGTGTCCTGAGCAGGACCAGGGTTTGCACCTCACTGCTGATTTAAACTTTATCCTCGTAGCTCTGAGACAAATAACACTGCTCCAGGCCAAGCATGCCTGGGACCAGCTCCCACCAGAACTCCTGGTAAAGTCTAAACAACATCTCTAGGACATGTAGTACCTCTTTTACCCAGCTCATACACAGCTGTCGATACAGCTCTTAAATACCAGTTCACCTGTTTCCTTAAGAACGCCTAAAAAGGTGAGTTATTTTCAAAATTAGTATAAAGTTAAAAGAAACTCAAACTAGCTACAATCTATTTAACTCAAGCACAGCACCGCCAGAAGTTTCACACACACTATTTGGTGTCTCATGTTGTTTCTCCTCTCACTCTTTAAGGCAGTGGTTTCCACAGGTCAGTTCAGAGAACATAACGAAGCACGGTCCATGGCAATTCCTGTTGCAACTCCATTTTTAAGCTGGGGGACTCTGCTCCCCAGCCATCAGTGGTTTTGTTCAGGGCTCCAGAGTTCAGAGATCGAGTGGACAGGCTCTGTTCTGGCACAGATACAGCTGGCACGTTTGTCGTCAGGACCTCGGTCTCAGTTACGAGATGGTTCAAATTGTCCTTTTGATTTGTTTTGAATCAGCCTGTTATTCAAAGGTCATCAAGTTGGCAGGAACCTGAAAGCAAGAATAGAAATGACAGAAGAATTTACTTCAAGTAGCAGCTACTTACATTCAACTGTTCCACAGATTAGACACCTGTTCAAATGCACATTGCTGTGTCTCCAAAAGAGGGGAGGGGGAATGCAACCACCACTGAGCAGTAAAAACACACCTAGGGCTGCAGAAACCCCAGGTATAACCACAATATTAAACTGCTGTGGGGGTTATAATTTCATTATATGGCCATAGAACTTCTTCACTTTGATGACATTTAAGTTGTCAGCAAAACAACCTTAACATGACAAATCTCAGCACTGAACTACACAAGGCCCAGTGAGAGAATTCTTGGCACACAGAGCAGTGACCAAGGTAGGCTCTCTAGTATTTTTAAGATTAATTAAAAACAAAGAGGCACAAACACTTGCCTGGGCTTCTCCCGTAGGAAACCTGCATTGCCTGCTGCAGATACTGCTCTCTCTCACGAAGATTAAAGCTAGTTTGCAAGACATTAGTTTACATTCCCATTTTTTCCCCATCAGGAATTTGCCCGACAGCAACATCTCTTGTTTACTCAGGTTATTAAAGAGCCACCACATTCCTGATGACAGTCAATAAATACCCAGTTTGGTCAGATTTGAAACAAGCATTTCTTCCTTTGCATCTGACCCCGATGGGTCCCTTCCAACTCAGCATATTCGACGAGTCCATGATTTAGCGTTTACCCGAGGAAGCAAGAATGCTCAACCGGGCTGAAGTTTCACCACTAAAATCAAAAATACTATCTATTAAAATACTTCTCAGTATTATTCAGCTGGGTGTTTATATTCTACTGAAAACACATTTAAACATCTAATTTTTCTAAGGCATTCACACTGTTAACGCTATTAAATAGCATTGTTAAACCTTATAGAACAAAACCTGTCTTCAGGGGGCAGTTTTCAGCTTGTGGAAGTCACCCCTTGCAAACTCTTTGCCACTATCCCCACATTCTCCTGCCAGGAACACAATCTTCTCTCCTTTGCACTGTCTCACATCCCTTCACAGGAGCTTCTGCAACCCTCCTTACTCCTTAAGATCTCTCTCCGAAGCAGAGCTGAACGAGAAAGCACAGAAGGATCTGGAAAGGACTTTTTGTTTCCCCTTGAAATTCAGTAGCATTTCTGTGCTGTGGGAGCTCCATAAACAAACGTGCAAAGGAAAAGGGAGAGCTCAGGGAGACGAAATAACTTACAAAGGATTTTGCTGATGAAAGAGGTCAACAAGAATTTATATTGGAACAGCTTTTAATAGAGGTTGGAGCAGTCTTATCTTCCTTTTTGATTCATGGAAAATGCTACTTTTGCTTTCGGAGACTGCAAAATGTACCAAGAACTGAACTACTTGTTATGCATTTTAGGAATTCACAACAAACGACAGAAAATATTCACCTCTGTGACCTGAAAAAAAATGGCACTACAGGAGAACTACCTGGAATTGACATTGAATGCTACAGTTTAGAGCTTTTATATAACTGTACAAACAGCCTTTTTCAAGTGGGCAATACAAAAGCACTGCCACGTGGACAGATGTTCTAGAGCATTCCTTCCATCTCCCCCATTGCTTTAAATCAGCCTCAGGATGGCCCCCAGTCTTTCCTCATTAGCAGGGTTTGCAAAGGGACAAACAGGAAGGCACAGGTAACTCAATCAGCAACTGAAAAGGATGCAGAGGCTGCTCAGGGTACACTGCTCCTCACACACAGCCTCAGGGGCAGCTCGGGCAGCTCACAGATCCAGCAGTTCTGAGCCCTTAAAAGCTCATTCCTGCCCAGCATTTTACCCTCACCTGTTGTCTGTTGCTTTGGCAGGCAGCACTCAGGTGTTTAAACCAGAGCATTGCATTCATTCTGTTTCCAGCTTGGAATTTATACGAATTTCCTAAGTGAGAAAGAGGAAAAAAAACACTGAGGAAGAAACACAAACAATGCTATACACTTAAATCCTACCCACATTCAAATGCCTCTAAGCTAAAACATTATGAAGAGATTTAATAACAGAAGGTTTGGATGACTTTACACTCTGTCTGGAATAGGTGCAGTTGTTTGACCTAGTGAAGAGAAGTTTCAGCTTGCCTGTCTTCCCTTCCAACATTCTAGATTTCAACTAATGCCAGTGACAATTAGGAAAGAACCAAACATTCCTCAAAACCGCACAGAAATGTTTCTGTTCACTGCCATTGCTGCAATTTGTTTATAATACCATAATTTTTTAATGACGTGCAAGATACCACTGAAAGACCCTCTGGAAAGCTACACTTGAAAATATTTTAAGGTTGTTCCTGAACATATTGATACATTTCAGATCAGTATTGTCAGTGCTCGGTGTCACACAGTGTTTGCCTGGGCTCAGAAAGGGCAAGAGTTACAAAAACACTTCAGGCTGCTGTTGCAGAATTAGAATTTACACCTCATATCAGTAGTCTTACAACAGATGGTTGGAAATAAAATGCACTAAGGCTTGAAGCAGACAAAGCAATAAATAATTTTAAGCTGCTTTATCAGAACTTCTAGTAATCTCTTTCTGCCCAGTTTGAAGTGCTGTGGAAAAGTAACATTTTCCTCAGGGTTTAAGCTGAAACCAGGGCTCTGTGTTGGAGTGATGGGAATCCACAGGCTTCTCCACAGAGCAGCCAAGGTCTCTTGGGACTCTTCCCTGGTAACAGCACTACAGTTGAACAGATGGCATGATTTTTGTTTCTCATTTGGAGAGGAGAAGGGATGGGTCAAGCACTCAGTGTTAGCTGAATCTTTTTTATTTATTTTATTGTTACTTCTGTTTTCGCACAAGTGAAAACGCCCCAACGTGTGCTAAACAGAGTTTGAGAGAATGCAAAGGACTACTTCCAACAAAAATCACAACTGGAGTCGTTAAGAGTTTGGAGGGTTCTTAATGAAGACTCCAAGGATTCTCCACAGATTATTGCTCCCATAGCATTCTAAAGGCAAAAATGACATGACATTGGAAGGATGTTACGGGATGTTACCTTTCACTTGCTCATTTAGTTGCTTACAAATGACCTCAGTGGCCGTTCTGGGAATCCCTGCACTCTTACCCTTCTCGGAGTCAGTCAGTAAGAAGAGATCTGGGTGCTCAGGGTCATCTGCCATCATCACCATCCAGCCCACCACGGACACGCTCTTGCTGGGCGTCGATTTGAACTGGGAATACAGTCACAGACGGGAAACGGAATTAAACCAGGAGGCTTCAGCCACTTCCCCTCTGCTCAGTGACACTGCTGAAGACTGAGTGACTTCAAATGAAGCACAGCACTTCAGACAATTAAGAAAATTAACAGAATTCATATGAAATAGTAAAAACAGAGCTTATCACAATGGATGGTATTTAAAACAATCTGCAGGAACTTATCAGACATCTCAAGTGCACTGTGTGAATACAACTCCTCACCACAGTATGGCACATTTGAATGTGCAAAAGAAGGGGATTAATAAATGCAAAGCTAATCCCTCCACTGTCAGCAAACAGAAGAATTGCATTTGTCTGTGCAGTAACTACTCAAAGTTAACACGCACCAATTACTGCAGCAGTCTGTAATTACACACAGCACGAGTCCTGGGGACGAGATAACACAACTGTGTAATTAAACATTATGACCTGATGAAGGAAATGGATCAAATGAAGACGTAGATTCAATAAAGAAACGCCCAGAAGATTTTGTGCTCATTTACCAGCAAGCTGTTGAGAGTGATGGGGTTTTCCTGTTCAGGTGTCACTCACACACGGACAGATGCCAGCACCTGTCTCTGCTATACTCGGCCCTCTCCTGACAGCAGCGTGGTCCCACTGCTTTTCATTCACCTGGGCAGTATTATTTTCCACTTCTCAGGCTTCTCACCCATTAAATCCAACTTATTTCCAAACACCAAGCTTCATTCTCCATGGTCTCTTTGTTTATCTATCACGGACCTTCCCAATTCGCTTCTCCTTATGTGGCCAAGCAGACTCTCTCACTTCCCAGTCCCCAATTCATTCAGTTCTCTCGTGTCTTTAGCTGCCAGATCTCCTCTTCCCACATTCACGGGTCTAGCAGAGACTTTTCCCATCAATCCCAGCACTCCCGCACTCTGCAGTGCTTTACCTCACTTCTTTAAGTAATTAAAACTAGCCTATAGTTCTAAAATACTTTTATTCTTCATTCTAACGCCACGTGGCAGATGCACAACATCAAGCATCCAGTTACTTTTGTTTCATTTTAGAAATATTGCTTTAATGTTAAAAATCTAGAGCTCTGGTTCAACCACAGGAAGTATTACTGCTGGTAAGTCTGAGGGTACCACGAGCAAAGTAGGAGTTTGTAAGAATATTCTCTGCATGGGAACACAATTCCTTTATAAACGAAGTTCCATTGCAAGTCTAATGTCAGTTACTGTAATCTGTGCCCAGATAAAACGAAGGCCTGGAACGTCACAGAATCATCACAGAATCCCAAAGGGGTTCGGGTTGGAAGGGACCTTAAAGCTCATCCAGTGCCACCCCCTGCCATGGGCAGGGACACCTTCCACCAGCCCAGGTTGCTCCAAGCCCCGTCCAACCTGGCCTTGGACACTCCCAGGGATCCAGGGGCAGCCACAGCTTCTCTGCCCAACCTGTGCCAGGGCCTGCCCACCCTCCCAGGGAAGAATTTGTTCCTAATATCCAATCTAGCCCTGCCCTCATTTTGAAGTCATTGTCCAGATAAGTTTATCTGTCTGGGACTTGTGCAACCAGCTACATTTTAAACCCTAGCTGAAAGTCCATCAGAATTTGAAAGGAGCAAATGTCAGGCTGGCATTTGAAACAAAAAGCATTTTCACCAAGTTCAAAATAGCTTAAGAGTCCCATCTGTCTCTCTATGTGTACTCAAGTTAAGTAACTCACTGCCTCTGGGGGATGGACAGATGTGGTAATGCCTCAGAAGAGGAAGAAGTAAATTATAAAGCTCTATCAGACAACATTTCATTACAGTGAGCGCTGGATAACGTAACTACCTTCCAAACAGAAACTACAATTTCTTTGGAAAGTCAGAAAGCAATGTCAGTCTGTAATGAAAAACATTACAGCATCTTATCTGAAAGAAGGAATAAAGACAAGAAAAGGGAATAAAAATAAGGATGTAACTCATGACTTCTTAAGAAATAACATATCTATTCAGGACTTGCCAAGGGCAAGAGATAACACATCTTACGCTTTTTAAATGGACCTGCCAATTGCAAATTCCCAAGTATTTCTAAAGCACTAAAAGGTCCTATTCAGAGATGGGAATTCGAGTCGCAAAGCAGTTTTAATAGGTTATAGATCAACAGTGTACCTCTTGAATGGCACTTCTTTCTCGAGTTTCATTAAAACAGCACATTTGGGCCTTCCTATCTGAGTTATTTAGCCCAACAGGTATCCAGCACACAGCACTGCCACGCAATCCAAGCTGCTGGAGCTCCTTGCTTTTTAATTTCATTCAAAACAATTATCAGTCACGGTACTCCTCCAAAAAGCTGCACACAAGTGAAGGGGTTCCTGCCCACACCAATCCATCGCCGAAACACACGTCAGCTTCCCAGCCCTGTGCAGGCCGGGCTGGTGCTCCACGTTTACACAGTCCCCCGGGGCAGCTCCTTCTCCACTGATGCACAGAGCCTTGCTAACAGCAAGCCTGCTTTGTTAACAGGAAGGGAATGAAAGCTCCATTGTAATTTAATGCTCCTGGTTCTTATTTGCTTTTTGTAACGTAGGCCACCGCAATGACTCTTATTATACACGTGGAAAACTGCACAGCTCTGGCACTGGGCTTCACGTGACTGATCTCTGCTGCTGTTCTTCTGAGCTCAAAGGCATTTATACATAAACCTTTGAATCAAAACCTCTCAATTAATCTCTGAGCAGACTTTTCATTCCAACCTTTTAGCACCCACAAATCTCCTCTTCCACATCTCCTGCTGAGATTTTACAGCTTTCTAATATTCAAATCATATTCTTGGTGGCCAAACATCCTTCTTAAAATGACAGCACTCTTCTTCAGGGGGCTTCAGTGAAAGTGCCTGAGCCACAACTATCACATTTTCTAGACTGCTAATAAAATGGATCTAATCCTGATTATAACATGCAATGGAAGGCTTGGAACAAACAAGGGTTCATGCTCAAGCACGAAGCCTTAAAAAGTCTCTGTTTCCTTTCCAAGTACCTACAAACATGGAAAAATCTCTCACGCGTGCTATGTCATCACAGAAACTGGCAAGACTCTCCAGTCCAATCACTATAAACATTATTTTACAGGTGTATTCACATTTTTCAGGGTGAATGCTTATTTTAAGACCAAGTCCAAGCAGCTGTTCTCACTACTGCCCTTTCCTAAAGGTGCACGAGTGCTACAGTTCTGCCACAGAGGCTTTTCTGTGGGTACCATTTCAGCACAGGAGATCAAACCTCGAGCACTGCACACACACTGCTCTCACACTGTGCTGCACCACGTCTCCGTGTGCCCATCACAGCCAACTCCCCATTCCTGCAGCGGTAACTGAGGACTGCTCACTACTTAAAACCAAGGCTGATCACACGTGGTAGCCTTTCTCAGGAGATGCAGCACAAGAAAGTTTGTCACACGCAGGTATTATGGCACCTCTTTGTTTCAACTGGATTCACATCCAGAATACACACAATACTGGACGCACTCCTTGGACTTTGGCCACAGGCATGAGAAGAGCTGGCTGGGAGGGGATTTCTTGCCCTTTTTGCTGAATTACACAGGGATTTTAATGATGTAATTTTCCAAAGAGGTTGGCTATTATAAGCCTGGAAGAGCTTTGACTGTTGGCACATTCCAAGTGCTCAGCCTGAGCTGCCTGGAGCAATTGCAGCAGCAGAATGGTCAAAAGCACGCCTGTGATCAAGACACGTTTACCACGAGAGCCCCAGCCAGGAAACTTTATATAGCAGACTGACTCTTTTTTGTTGCCAGCGTTCCTTTCCATGTCACAGAGGCCTTGAGAAAGGAAGCAGAGAAGACAGATGTTCAAATGGCTCCAGAAGATGCTTGGAATATTTTGCTGAGGCAAATCTCCAATGTATCAATCTTTGAGAAAGAAACCTGCTTCAAAGTAGACAGCATCGGACAGCAAAATAACCCCCAAAACCTAGATCTGGGCTTGAATCTCCTTCTTTTGCAGAGTGAACCTCCTAGGAATATCACTGGATAGCATTTGGGGGATATACTCACGCTCCAACTATCTATGGATGATTGTCCATCTGCAGTTCATTCTCTCCTGATTGACTTTCTGAAAATGCAACCAAATGTGAACTGAAGACTACACTTGACGAGTCACCTCCACAGACCCCAGAACAAAAGCTGAGGCTTTGTACAATAACCCTGTAGTGAAACAGATGGAAATCTATGCCATGGACAGCCAGGCTCAGAGTACAACACAGGGGGAGCAGCTGAATGAGTTCCTGACCACCTCTTCTTAGGCTGTTTAATAAACTAGAGCCTCTCCCCCTAATCACTCACCCTCAGGCTCCCACAGCAGTTACCAGGTTATTTTCCACCTTAATTTCAGCATAAAGAACCTCTGAAGCAGAGGTTCACTGTGAGCATTCACTGGGAACTATCTGTCTCAATAAAAGCCAACCCAAACTGTAGCTAATAGTTATTACAATATTTTCACCTTCAATGCACCTGGGACACCAAAGCAGAGGCTTCACAACAGGCTTGGCATCCACAAACAGAATGAAGTATGTTCACTGCCCTAAAAAGCACGACATGAGCTGTGTACAGCCAAATCCAAGGCTGTGCTGGATGGTGCAAATCCAACCTCACCGAGCCAACTATTAAAAAAAAATTCATCTGCTCCAGCAGTCATTGCTTTTAAGTACCACTCCTCCTCCTCCTCCTTTTCCTGGGAATTGCCTTGCTCAAACCCCATGCAGTAGCTGCAAGCCACGAGGCTGGCAGGCTCCTGGTGGGGAATGCTGCCAGCACCCTGCACTCCAATGCCTCCTCTCCTCTCGCCCTTATTGCTCTGCTGGAACATCCCTGGACACAGAAACACGAGAACTCGGGGCTGCAGGGCACATTTTGGCTTCTCAGGCACCAGCCTCTGCTCCCCAGCAGTTCACTTGCTGGAGGTATCACGACACATCAGTGACCTGGGGAATAGTAAAAGTCAGTTCAAGAGGTTCAGAAACTGATTTCTCAAAGAGCACTCTAAATGGATGCGACTGCCTTTGAAGCCAAAGGAAAGGCTTTAGTAGTAACAGACTCAGGAGGATCAGGCACCAGACTTTTTACCTTTTCCTAAAGAAAGGGCAAGACCATTTAAATAATGAAAATTGTCATTATGAAGAAAACATAAGCAAATGGACCACATTGAAAATTCAATATACTTAATTTCCAAACAATATAATTACCTACTATGCCATTTTTCCAAGTTCTCTAAACCTGCATGTTATTTAAATTATTTTAAAATGTTATCACAGAAGAGTGAAAAAGCTTCTGAACAAATACATACAAGTCTGGTAAAGTTCTCCATAATTTTGTGATGAACAGTGGACAGGAGAGACTTACAAACACACATTCTATTCTTAAAAGAAAACAAAATGCAATTTTGGCACAAAGCCTAAAGGATCACAGCAGTAACAAGAACACAAAGTCTGACATTACCAAAAAATGTCTTTTCCCTTTCTCAAAGTTTCCAGAAAAAACAAGCAACCGACTGTGAGTGACATAATGCCAGCACAAGCTCCCTCCTGGTTCTTTTTCTTTAATACTTGGCATTTCTGCTCACAAGAGCTTACAAGTCTGCTCTTTCCAGCTGCCTTTCCTTTGAACGAGACTGAATCCTTCCACGATGTTTTCCCTGGAACCACAGACAAACACATCCAACAAACTTCTCTCAAGCACCCAGGAGACAGCACGCCTGGCTAATGGACCTTCAGCCTGGGCTAGTGTTGTCTGCACTCGCAGGACAAATTAAGTAGGACCAGTTTTGATTTCACCTAAGCAAAGCTGGTGGGGGTGGATGGCAAAGAAACCACGCAAATATTTCTACAAGTAATTAGCTAATATTAAACTACTTTGAGTATTAGGACACTGTTCCCTAATGAACTTTCAATAAAAGCAGAAAACAGTATTTGTTTTTAAGAGTAAGGCAATGTTACACGCAAACTTTCCATTCAGTAACTTCAGATATCCAGGAGCCTACTAAGCTTCAAATCTCTACCCTCTGAATATAAAAACGTTGGGATAAGGAAACAGTATTTTGTACCAAGAAGAAATAAAGTCCCTTTCACAAGGATTCCATAAGCACGTCTCAGTCTGCAAAATTCCATAAGCTTTATGCAAAGCAAATGTTTTTCAGTGACAGTTGTCATAAATTAACCTGAAACACTGGCCAAGGCAACTGCAAGTAAAGATTCCGAGTAGTGAATGAACTCAAAAATACTCAAGTAACTCAAATTTTACCCAGTTTCTTAACAGAACTGTTATAATTAACCAGGAACATTAAACAGGAACGATCGGAACATCCCTGGGACAGGGACAGCAAATCCTCTTACTCCTTCCCCACATAAGCAAAGGAATTTTAGCTTCTTTCAAGTAAAAAGAATGCCAGCATCCCCGAGCTCTCTGCTGAACAGATGAAGTGCTTTGTGCTCCCTTGCAGTGAATGGATTAGAGGGTTACTCAGAAAAAGAGAACAGTCTAATTCTACCACATGAAATCAGTCCGTGTGTGATGGTGCATGCTGTGACTCCCCAGCCCTTCCTCAACAGGGCTGGTTTGGATCCCAAGTTGCTGCATGACCCAGATCACCAAAAGATAGGATTTCTACTTTAGAAAAGGGACAGACATGACACAGTTCCCTTCCTTACAGACCAACAAACTCCAAGAGAGACGGGGCAGATGCAAAGCAGATGTTCCTGGTGGGGCGTACGAATGTAAATGATATTTCCCTCGGGCATATCCATATGAGGTGACTGACTGACTGGGAGACAGGATAGTGCTGACCAGAAATCAGGCAAGGCCTGAGCTGCTCTCAGTGTTTACATCAGGAAATCACATTTAATTCTGGCAGATGATACTGGAACAGGCCTGGTTTACATACGTGTTTTCTCTCTGTGGCCTTCAGGGATTTTGCAGCGTAGTAGAAGAGCTGGGTTCCACACAGTGCTACCCAGTATTTCGTCCAAGATGCTACCTGGGGAGAAAAGAGAAAAAAACCAAAGTGCAGTGAAAGGGTAAGTGAAATGGCTCATAACACTGAGCTGTAAAACAGGAGGCATCAGCCTACAAGAACATGACAGCACTGCCTGTCCAGCCAAGCCATCAGCCATGTCTCCAAAGCTGCTGTTTGTTATTCGTGCAGGAAGAATGTAGAAAGCAGAAAGCACATGTGCCTTTCCTCACTAATCTGAGAAAAGTGTTCTGCATCTCACTCTGTGCTTCCTGCAACCCCTGTGGAACACTTCAGTGAGCCAATCCATCCCTCTTCTCTTCCATTTCGGGTACTGCCATAAGGTATCCTCGTGAATATGTATTTGACTTATAATTCCTAATCAAGCATTTGCAGTGCAAATGCTAATGGTTATTATTTATTGATAAATTGTTAGGATTTACTTACTGTTAAGGAAGACAAAACACAGTCCTCTCTTTTAAAGCCACCAGCATTTGCAGAAAATTTTATGCAGCGTTCCCTTCTCTCCTATCCCCCAGATATGGGTATAGCCTTCTAAACTGAATAAATGCACCAAGGAGAAGAATGAAACCTCAGCAGTGACCCTAAATCTTCATCAGCAAGGCAGAGGGGACCTCAGACTCTTGAATGAGTTGCCCAATGATCACTTTACTATACTTACAACTGGGCAAAGGAAGAAGGTGGGAAAGTTAATTAAAGAAAAAGTATCTTACTGTAGGTTTTTTGCCTTCTTTCAACAAAGTCTTCCTCCTGAGAACACCTTGAATAGTAACTGCTCCTGGATACAAATGAACAGCCAAATCTTCAGATTCTAGGGAGCTGAAAGGAGCATGTGAAGATTTGTGTGAAAAAATATTTTTCCTAAAGTAGTTTTGCAACCATTACAAAATCTAATGCAAATACCTTAACTGTAATTTAGAAATGTCAACTTTTTATTTATTGGACTTCATTGTGGAAAAAGACTTTGGCTGTTACAAGGAATTGCTGTTGCGGAATTTACACTCGCAAGCAAAAGTGATCAGAAAAATTAATTAGCCAAGCAGGTAATTCTTAATTAAAAAAATCAAAACACAACTGAAAGACAAGAACAATTAATTTTAAAAAGCAAACTTTGGAAGAGCATTTGTACAGTTGCTGTACATGTTACACCTCCCCTTCAGCCCTCGCAGGAAAGATTTGAGTATTTTTTGGTTAGAAACACTGGAGTCATTAGCACATCAAAACCAAAGCACAGCTCAAACATGCACAATCTTTTAAATATCTGGAAGCAGCAAGAGTGGGCAGGATGAGAATACAGAGTAGAAACCCAAACCACAGCTTTAAGGTGTTTTAGTGCAGCTGGTGCTCTACTCATTGTGTGCTGAAACAAATGCCATGTACAGCACTGGGAGAAGAAAACTGAGCTTGATTAAAATGACAAAGCTGACTGGCTGAAAAACCACTTTCAACCAGAGAAAAGCTATCCCAGGAATCATTCCAGCCAAGGTCAAAAAGAGCACGTGGCTGAAGTGCTGAACCCACAAAAAGCTTTCCAGAAAAGCCAGGAAATTACACAGCACCCGAAAATCATTTTGAAGGAAGTCAGGATTTGCTGTTTCCTCCATCGTAATGCTCATGAACGTTCAAAGCAAACTGGAAATCCAGCAAACCTTTTCCCTGCAGCACCTACTGAGGATGATGGTATGGAGACAATTTTGGACACTGACAGATGTGAGGTGAGTTTATTCAGTGAGACAACGCTTGGTTCTTAAGGTGACAAAGGTTTCACAGTTAACGGCCATCTCTTTCCCAACTACAGCTGGAGACAGGATCTGTGCTTTAATTTGGCAGAATAATCAGTTCCGTTCCTCTGTCAGCTCGCAAATAATACCACCTACAGGAAACTGGGGGCAATTTGGACGTGCTGCTCATTTTAGGCAATCTCTGTGAAGAGGAGCAAAGAAACCAATGCGGAACTGCCAGCAAAGAAAACACGTGGAATGCTATCCATTAGCACCAGCAGCAGCTTCACTGTCCCTGGGGGAGCTCCCAGCACTGCTCCACAGTGGCAGGCAGGGGAAAAGCTACCCTGGCAAAACATCTGTAAGCCTTGATAGAGAGATCCCATGGGTCAGAATTTGGATTTGCAGACCAGGACGAACAAAAGTCCTTATGGTGATACAGAGTAAGGCATAGAAAAGTTTTAAGTCTGAAGAAAAAGGTCTCTACCTTTATTTTGGTAAGTTAGAAAGGCAACATCAGAAAACACCCACTTAATTATGAAACCAAACCAAATCACCAACAGCAGAGGGAAGGCTGGACACCTCTGTGTGCAGTGGGATTGTACCTGCTGGCCTTCATGTGGCCTCGATGGCCATTGCGTGACACTCTTGTCCCCGGACCGAGAGAATGGTACAACCTGTTCCTGTTGGATTCCATTATAAATTGTACGTATTACATATATTTATATTCACACAAACAGCACAGAACTTTCTTTGTGTGCATACCACAAAGCCACTTCTTCCACGTAAGAAACAGAGGACAATTTTATTCAGAAAAACGCATGCAGAGGTCGATACCAAGGGTTTGGATTTCATCAGATGCTCTCTTTGTCAGAGCTTGTAATACTGAAGGGTTTTATTGGACTGAAGAATAACACATTTCGAGAGCAAAGTCTGCGTTTAGTTCTCAGATTAAATCAACATAAAGGGAGCACACTAATAAAACTTGTCTTTAAATCGGACTTTAGGCCCTGCTACAAAAACTGGTTTCAGTTTCGGTGAGCGTGCACACGCCCCAGCTGTTGGGCTGAGAGGAATCAAAAGCTCTGTCAAAATACACCCAGCACTGTTTAAAATCCTCTTGTAGTAACACTGAAATAAGCTCAGCAATATTTCAGTTCTCTCTGCATTTTAGAGTCCTTTACCTGGCCCATACTGTTACTCCCAGCCAGGATTTGTGCTCTACACCTGCCTTTTGGACACTGCTTTGCTTCACTGACCCTTGTTCTTCTGGATCAGATCCCTTAATGGACTAAATTCCATTTTCGTCAACAGAAACATTGCTGAGACACTTGGTTCTAACCCCTAATTTTTTATCCATTTTTCTAGTTGCTTTTATTATGCTGAAAGACTGAAACAGGGCTCTAATTCTGTAGAAGCAGGCAGTTTAGCACAAGCTTATGAAAACTATACAGGCAAAATCTCCTATATAGTATAAATTTAACTGCCTGTCACCTGTGAGAGGGGCTTTACATTAGAGGGCAGCTGCTTATGCATGGACAGGGCAGGATTTCAGCCTGATGTTTCAGCCTGAGCTCAGAAGAGCAGGCAAAACAGGCTTAAAGAGGGGATACAGGAAAGGTCAGCAGCTTAAAAAGTCTTTTAAACCAGCTCAAACTATTGCCCTGACTGTAAGAAGAATGATCTTATCAATAAGGTATTAATGAGCTGCTACCTGATAATCTGTCCCAGAATTTGCCATCATTTATTTCTCAACATACGTTAGAATTTATGATTTTTTAAAAATACATTCAAGATACAAGCAAATAAAACAATAATTAAACTATAATATGAGCTGTATATTTGTGTCTGTATATATTTTCCATGCAAATTAAATCTTCCTCTTACCTTTAAGCCTGTTTTTTTTGCATAACAGGGAGGCTACCACTCTTGGATTCCTGTTGTTTCAGGGAAATCTATTCAGAGACACTCAGGGTGACAATCAGTGAGGCTGAAGTGTCACTTAATACACTGCCCTCAACAGGATGTAACTGTCAGGACGTGGAATTTAAGTCCTTCCAGTAATTTTGATTAACCTGAAGGGACACCCCAAGGCTGAAAGATTTCTCTCATGTTTCAGATTATGTTTCTGTTGCACTGAAAGCCAAACAGCGACTCTAATTCTCATTCCTTCTGCATTGGACAGTTAAAAACAGCAGGGCCAGCAATTTGTTACGATTCCCTCTGTTACCTGGGCAATCTGTGTATGGAAGAACTGGTTTCTTCCTCTTAAGCATATGATGCAGATTTAAGCTTTCCTACCCAAAGCTCCTGTTGCTAAATCACTGGGAAATACTCAATTTGCACTTGCACTGCACAGAAAGTAGTCATTAGTAACACTGGATGTATCCCAATTTTGCCAGAGCTGTTAATTCCAGACAACTAATGCCTCTCCCTCACTTCAAGATTCTTATAAAGAATGGAAACCAAAACTAGGGAGTCACCCTCTTCAGTTATCTTAAATTTTGACACTTGTATGTCAGTGTACTAAATTCCAAAACGTGCTTCAGCATCTTCTAAAGCAAGGAACAGACTCAAGGCTGCCAGGAATTTCACACAAGGCATTTGGAATCCTTCTCCCTGGAATCAGGGAAGAGAACTCTCCCCAAAACAGACATAGCTTCAAACAGGGTTCTCAAAGAGCTCTCTCAGGAGAGTGTGGAAGGCAAGTGGAATTTGGGGGGGGAATCTTCTGACTCAGTTGTTTGACATGGAGCAAACTGGGAGAGTCTGGGCCTGCCAGTTCTCCTCAGGACAGGGTGAAAAACCTCTGCTCTGCCTCCGAAACCCACGTGACAATTCTCAAGGCTGTTCCCATAGGCTCAAACCTAACTGAAACTTTTAAGTTTCTCATGCTAAAAGCGCTCAGCTCACCATTTTGTCTAAGGCTTTTCCATATAACTTTTTATCTTTGAGAAATAACTTGAATAATTCCATAAGGCAGCAGGGAAGGGAAAGAAAGAAAGCCTTCTGAACGTTGTATATGCTCTGTGATGCAGCCCCCAAGACTGAGACTTCCCTTCTGACCCCATTTTCTTCCTAAGCTCGTGTGGAATGTTCCCAATTATTACCCAATGGAATCATAAGGGCCTGTCCTCCTGTATGTATCCACACTCGTGGCATGGGATATCCAAGAGTTCACCCTGAGACATTTTCAAAGACTTCCTCCAAAATTAACACAGAACTTTAACTGCTTTGGTGATTCCCAGCAGAATGGAAGGCTTGTGGAACAGTTACTGACTGTAAAGGGAATGTTCTTTGTCAAAAATTCCTACTAACAGTGTCAAAGCGTTATAGGGAAAGTCATCCATGGCAACTCTGCGCTGACAGATCACCTGAAATGGCGTTACAGAATCAAATGACACAATTTGCTGGGCATCTTCCTCAGCTGTGAGAAGGTGAATATTCCACCTTCTTCTGTATTAAACTACAGCTGCTGGTCTTTTTCCACGTTCTCAAATTCAGCATGGGAAAGGACTTCCACGGTCCATGTCACCTGAGCCTTTGGAGGTGCTGGGTAAGGAGTAACATGTTCCTTCTGGACCACAAAGTGTGGGGCACTTTTGGGTTTCCCTGTGTAACACAGGGGCAAGTGACAATGAAGTGGAAAGCAGTGACAAGAGAGGTGCCAATGTCAATGCAAGAGAGCAAAGGGATCACGAATGGATGAAATGTCTCAGGGAAAGTGAAAATGAAAACCAGATGGGTCACGTGAACAGCACACACAGGATATCCACACACATAAAAACGCTTTTGGGTGTAATGGTTCATGTGTGCAGTGAGTAAACACCCAATTAGATAAAAGCCCTATTAACCACTAGTGAGCAGAAGGTACTTCTCTGCTGCTTTAACAGATCCAGTGACCTTAGTACAGCTTTTCAATGTCCTTACACACAGAAGACCTCTAGATCACTACAAGAAAGCATCATTTTCAAGACTGACATTGCAGGTAGCAATGGGAATAAGCACAGGTTTTTCTTACCTTTCAAATGCTGGCCAGGAAGTCTCTTCACTGAGTTCAGAACCATCACTGCTACCTAGGAAAAGATAAGAATGAGTGACACTTCATGTCATCATCTCCAATTGATCTATTTCAATGGCGCCTCTTGGTCAACACAGTATTTAACATTAAATGTGTAAAAACACTTCAGTAAAACACCCCAAGGAAAATACTTGGCAATTTGCCTCAGGAATTTCACAGAAACCGAGGTAGGGATTTGAAGGGACAAGGTCTAGGTGAACATTGAGAAGAAAAGGAGCTCTAATAAGTGGGAAAGGCATTTACAAAATTTAAAGGACACCGTAAGTGAAGATCTGTCTGATTAACACAACAAGCATTTAAAAAGAAAGGTCACTTAGTGAAATAATTCCTTATGGAGTCATACATGGTCATAACACTGAGGTGGAAATTCATTGCTGAGTCTCCAATACATGATTTCAGAAGCCTTGAAAAGCTTTTTAAAGCTATCTCCCCTTACTCACACCGGATCAAAATGGTGTGATTTCCTTCCGTGATTTGTAAACTAACCCAATGTTACCAAAAGTATTTTATTTTAAACACTGACAGTAGAGGAAAATCACAAAATCCAAGCATCTGATGCATCCATCTCGGCAGGCCTACAAGTAACACGGTAACTTGACAATGACAGTAAATCCCATTAGCCAGAAAAGGAGCATTTAAGTAGAGATACAAGCTGGGTGTTACCTGTAATGTAGTTAAGAATCAGTATAGAAAATATATATCAGTGCAGAAATACTGCCAACAGAACTCAGTAGCTTCAGTTACTAACTGCACTTTACACATGTTCAGGAGAAAAACTTACAGTTCTTTTCAAACAAACCAGAAAACAAACCAATAAAAAAGTCTAAATCAATGCACTTTACTTAAGGGTTCCCTCAGAGAAAACAGCAGCTGAAAACGGGAACGAGTTCCCAGCAATTTTACACCGAAAATCAGCAGGGAGAAGCGGTGCCCTGAAGAATAACGTGCACAAAGTAAGTCTGGGTATTCACTGAGTAAACACGGAGTAAACATGAAGGCAATAAAGAGTCACACACAGCAGGGCTAATTCCAGCCAGGAGCCATGAAAATCTCAGCGTGGACTGAGGTTTTCTCTGTGCAAAACCCAAGAGAAAAGGCAGGCCTTTATCTGCCAGCCAATTCAACTGAGATGCCCCTTTCGCAAACATCAGCTCAACAGCATCTCCAAGGGACACCAGACAACTTGGTCTCAGTTTATTCTGAATTTTACTCAGAGAAGCATCCTAACCTGGTTCACAGCCACACCACAAGAGATTGGCAGAGTGGAAGAAGCTAAGAAACACCAAAGTGATGTCCCAGTGGAGCTCCTGGCTCCTAAGCTGGCCATAAAGGGCTGTAAGAAGGGCAGTACAACATTCAACAAGTAACCTCTTCAGGTGGAGCCTGATGTTACAGCAAAAGTCTTTACAAAGTTCCAGAACAATCATTTCCTGGGGAGAAAAACCATCACCTCATATTTTCAACAAACCACACCCACGTCACAGTGAGAAACTCAGGGATTTCTTTCACCCCAACAGAACCACAGCTGCGTTCTCTGTAAGGCAATACACAGAGTCTCTTCAAATGAATAAGTAATACAGGTGGGGGATGAAGAGACAGAAGCAGAGGAAACAATCCAGAGACAATTTCAAGCAGCTATTTGGGTAAGACCTCCCAGCTGACTGCCTTTGAAGAGGACTGTCTGCAGCAGGATACAGTAAGATTCTAAGTGCTGAAATCCTTCCAGCAGGTGGAATGACCATTAGGAAGGGAGTTTAAATCCATATATAAAAGCAGTTTGCCATGCACGTGATCGAGGTTCCCTTTGTGGCTACTTGGAGCAATCTGTCCTGCAGAATGGGGCAGCAATTCCTGTCCACTCATCCAGCCAACACTGAAGGTATTAGGGGCACTTAGAATCTCATTTATTTCCTTATTACTTCTCAGATTTAGCTTTATACTAACAAGAAGTGCAACTTCAATACAACTAGAGCTCTACTTGATTGAGGCCACGTGACACAAAGCCACACAAAACTCCCTAGCACGACTGCGTTATGAAGTAATTATTTGCATTTAAAGTAGGCTGACACACGAAAATTCTACCAGAAATGACATTTTGATGGTAACTGTACTGGTTTTGCTAACAAAGTTATAATTCACTTGCTGCACGAAGTACACTGCAGCAAGATTTAAAGACTAGTGCTGCTCTCTAAAGATGCAAAGCAATCCAGAGGGAGAGCTGAAATGTCATCTGTCAGACAGAGACAACCCCTGCTACGGTATCAGTACTAAGGTTAGAAAACAGAAGTTACTTGGGGGGCTTCAGAAACAAAAAGTTTCACTAAAATCTACACAGAAAGTGACAATTATGCTTTTAAAAGCAATGTCAATTTGTAAAAACTTGGGCCAAATACCACACCTATTGATTTAACATTTAAATTGATGCCTACACAGGTTACAAAATATTGCAGCACAAACCTGGAAAAGGTTGAATTTTAGCATCTGACTACCCCTCTAACACCCATACAGACTATCTCCAGATTCTGAAAAACTCTGGGAGATATTCTGCACAACAAAAGTTCTGACACTAAAAAAAACCCTTTCCTGAAAAGCAAAAGAATATACATTACACTCCTTTTTCCAAAACAAAACAGAGGTAAAAGGGACTGGTTTTAACTTAAAAAAAGGTAGATGTCTAGCCAAGTTCTGTTTAAACATTAAGTGCACTATTTGACTGTCACCTCACCTGGAAATATTTCATTCATTCAGTACTCTAAAAATATATCACCTTCTTAAATTCTTCTCAAGTATGTACTCAATATTTAAGTTTTTCCAACAACCCCGAGCAAGTCTGCAGGTTAAGCTTCGTAACAAATCCTAGGCAGTATAAACCCTTTCTATTAATGTTCTAAACAAGTTTTGGCTCCATTTAAGAAGCCACTTAGCAGGAGCCACTATCTCCCTGGTTTTCTTCATTGCTCATACTATTAAGTAACTCTTGTGCAGGATTAAAAGAAAATACCTGGGTTGTGTTTGTCTTAACACGAAGTCTTTCCCCTGGTTTAGCAAAACTGGTAAAATGGGTTTTTGCTAACTGTGCTGGTGATTATGTGAGAAGGCTCGGGGCTGTTTCTGGAGCTCCAGTCCAGCTGTGAAGTTTTGGTTCCCTCTGTAGATGTGCACACGCAGTGTCTGTGCTCCAGCCCCGCAGACAGCAGGAGGTTCCCGGTTCCGTGGCAGGGAATGCCTCCGTTATTCCATACCCATTCCCCCGGTCACGGCGTCCTCTCGCTGCCCGAAGTCTGGGGATACTGAACACTTAACACAGGCTTCCTTTATCCAGAAGTCAGTCCCCAAAGTTAAACAGGTGTTAATATAAACAAACCAACCCCAAGGAGTTTAGAAAACATTCAGACTGAAAATTCTTTCCCCTTCCCAAATCTGTCATCGACACTCTCTTGGCTCCAGCTACACGGTGTTTCCAGGGCTGGTGGCTGCCCTGAGAGAGCCTGAAATTCTAACGTGAAAACACAACAAATTGGTCAAGGGCCCTGAACGTCAATGGCTGTAACACAACACGGCCCAGAGAACACCACGGAGATGGGCTCCATGCCCTGAAGATTCTGTCCTGCTTTGCTGGGACCACGACCATACTGAAAATCCTCACATATAGTTCATTACCATTTCACTATTGCAAAGTTCAAGGAGCTCAGCTTTGGCTCCCCACTGGACCCAGAAAGAGAACTGACAGAAATCTTAACATCACCACTGATACCAAGTTTCATTGGGAAAAACTAACAAAGGCAAATAACCAAATGGACAAAGATGGGGCAGAGACAGGGGTTGTATTAATTGCAACACAGCCAGAGCACAAGCCTTGGACCAAACGAACTAATGAGGACTGGTGAGGAACCGGGGTGCCAGAATGTATCCCTCTCCTCCTCTCAAATCCAGGCACCTACATGTGCATTTTTAACCTCTCATATGATACAGCTCTTTTATTTACCTTTCCACTAAGCAGTTCGTGATAGCAAACCAGGGTATCCACATTCAGAGCAAGAGACAGGCTTCTATACACTTATTTAAAGGAAATGCACAAGAAATCCCAACATATTCTGCCTGAAACCCTACCCAAACTTTGATCTGATGACTCAGAGTCCTAAACACCTGAACAGCAACCTACAGGGTGAGGAATCAAACAAACATTGGCTGTGCAGAGGTCTTCCCTCCTGTACAGGCTGCCAAAAGCCCTGAAAGTAAACGCACACACTGTATACCTACACCTATACTTCATTTATTTAAAGAGAAATATAATCCCTTGCAGAATTCAGTAAATTCGAGGTAGTGACTTAATGGAGGAATTCATTAAAACGCTGATATTCTCGTATGCATTTCATGCCAGTTTGGGTTTGGAAATTTGTAATGTTCTTACAAAGGCACTTTCTTACATTAGTTCACACTAATTTAAAATACCTTCCCTTGACTCCGCAGCATTAACTCCTCTGAATTGGTACAAAGGCTAAAGTTATTCTCGAGTCATTGCAACACAAAAACAAAGGCAAACGTTCAAGAGCCGTAGTTTTCCCAGAGCTTCCATCCCTACTGTTGTAGATTAGGAAAAATGAGTGGAAGAAGGAATAAATAGTTTGAGAAAGAAAACGCTCCAAAATTAGAATAGAAATTGCCTCCAACACTGCTACAAACACAATCCACAACTGTTTCCTTTGAATTTTGAAACACCTAAAGTTACATTCTCAATTTCGGCAGTGTATTTCTGTGTTTGTACCTTGAGAAGCCTTTTATTAAGCAGTGTACACAAGACAGCACCCTTAAAAAAATTACCCCCTTAGCAAAATGACTTTGCATCCCATAGGTTTGGTGCTGTAAGAGGAGAAAAGCCACACAGAAGCAACATAGGCAAAGAGGGGCCTGCTTCACACTGCTCTTCTACAGAATTCTCTGAACAATTAGCCACTGTAAATCAACTCAGCTTGGGAAAGAAAGTCAGTAATACAGCAGAGCTGATTGTAAGGGATGGTGGAAATCCAAAGGTTCTGAGAACAGTAATGAAACAACCGGAATATTGCTGCAAAGATACTGGAGAGAACACTTAAGCAATACTTTAGAAGAAAATTGAGAAGTAATAGAAAGCTATACAGTTCTAGGAGAAAACTCATGAAATAAAGGAAGTTCATGCTATTCCTGAGTGGAACCACAATCTAGCAAAAGCATCTTAATTTATCCTACTTTTAACTGAGGAGGTGACAGCAGGTAAACACAGGCAGGAGAACAGGTGGTGAGAGCGTGCAGGTGGTTCCTTGAAGCCAGCCAAGAGCAATGCTCAGACCTCAGAAGGGCAGGGGTGGACACGGTGACCTCACCCAAACACGGTGACCTCACCCAAACGCAGCCATGGCAGAACAAAAGCACCTTGTAGCTTTAGGACTTGCTGGCGGCAAGGAGTGGGGGTTCTCGGCGAACTTTCAGTGCGAGGTAAAAGCACCTGTCCCAATTTGCTGAAAGCAGACAGCCTGGACTGTCTGCACAAAACAGGCGTTTTCAGCACTGTTCACCTGTCTGTGTTTTCGTGGGTTGTCCCTCAAAAGCCTCTTTGCACTCAACAGAAATCAAGTGGGGTTTTAGGACTCGAGTCATAGAACCTCCTTTTAGCCACCCACCTAAGAGTGAGATGAATCATAACCTTGGAGACCTCAATTATCTATGTGACTATGAAGAGCTCCAATTATCACCAGCTCAAATGCAACGACATTATGAACACCTAAACCCTGCAAGAGACTATTTCCTCTTGTTACATCCCTGAATCCCAGAGAACATTTCCCATCTGATAGCGTATAAAGGACTGGACAAGTGTTTCGTCTTTCTAATAAGGAGAGCCCTGGCCTTGCTGGAAAAAGATTTCTCCCTTGTGCCCAGCTACCAAGCTCCTCTGTTATAAAGGAGGATGGCAGCAGAACCACATGGGCATCTCCCTCACTCCAGCACAACACACAACCATCAGCCCCACGGCTGCAGGAATAAGAAATGTTTTGACCCAAGCACAACAAACTAATATAAAAGGGGCTGTATCTTTAATACTTTTTGAGTTCTTGTGTTTTTTTACAGAACGAGTTAAACGTACCCGATCAGTCTCCAATCCCTGAAATTAAGAAAATGATCTGACAAAGGTCTCTGACCGTGGCTGTCATGTCACAGATGGCCCTGTACTCAGCAAATCCTGTACTGGGTTCACTTTCTGCACTGCTGCTGCTTTAGGAACCGTTCATTGCAATGAAAAACACCCACCTAGCATATCCTTTATATCTGAAAGATGAAATGATGTAAAAATTTTGTTATTCTCTGCACCATCCCCAGAATGGACCGTGAGTCTTTCCCAGCACAACACAAAGTAGTGCACTATCCCTTGAATGTGTGTTGTCAGTTTAGAGACACACACTGCTGGATTCCTCCAGACACTGTTGTTACGTTGCTGCTGTTTTGGTATTTAACACAGAGGCAGATTATACGAGATCCTCCAATATGAAAGGCCCGAACACCTCCGAGCCCTCAAAACACAAGTGTGATTTAAAGAAGCATTACAGTCGTCTTTAAAGGCACAGTCAGAGTGCTGGCATAGCAGAAACTCTGTCCGTGTTTTGAAGAGGGATCATTTATCCAAAAACTTAAGTCCTATATAGGCTTATATGTAAAAAAGGTAGTCCTGTTTCTAGAGCAAGAGGTTTAAATCCACATTTACAGGCAAGGTGAGGAATAACACTCTTTTCAGTACACACATTCAGAAGACATTTTCCTGACCATCTTTTGAAGTTGTGCTGTAGGACACCATAAACCTCCTCTCTGCTGCAGTGACTGTACTATTTCCAAGTCCTGAGTAAACAGACTACTTCAAACATGATGGAGGAACTCAGCAGCTTCAATCAACTTCCTTAAATCCTGCTGAGGCAGCAGCACAGGATGCCAGGCAACTTACATTTCCAAGAACTCTGCAGCAATAGATACTGCAAACCTCCAGAGCTCACTTTCTTCCCCCATCCGTATTTCTAGCACCTATACCAATCTTCTGCGTCCTTGAAATTTTCATAACCGAGAGGCAGCAAAAGCTATAATGCTGCTAAGAGTGTCAGAAGAGTGACAAACCTGAAGTATCAGGGTATGGAGAGGCTGGAGGGGGAAGTTTTAACCACAAATGCTGATCTTGCACAAAATGCGTGAGGTTGCTGTTTCACAAGTCATTTACACAGACCTTGTGAAGTGGCAGTTCTGTCCCAACTGCATCAAATCCATAAGGCCACGCCTCAGCTCGAGAGCAGAACTGAGAAATTCAGAGATGAGACGAGGCAGGAAAACCCTGGATTCTCCGAAATATCTGGATGGTGACTGGGTCTCACATGCACCTCAGGAAAAACTGGCTGGCAGCTCTGGCAAACCCTAAGGCTCTAGTGGAGGTAAAGAAAGACTTTCCCCAGGAAAAAAGGGTCAACTGCAGAGAGTTTCTTAGATATTTAGAGAGACAACATCAGTGAAACAGCCCTGAGAAAAGGGCCATGCCACATCTCAACAAAGGTGACAACCATTTGCTCTAATTCCATAGATACAGCTATTAATTTAAAAAAAAAAAAATTATTGCCACTAGGATATTTGACTTTTTCCTCATGAAATATTTAACATTTTCTCAGAATACGGCCTTCTGCTCAAGAAAATAGATGTACAGCTCTTGAAAACAGCATAACCTGAAAATCTGTGACCTTGTTTCTCTCCCTGAAGGCTAAAAAGCAAAACTGTTTTGCAAAATTAAGCTCTCCAGTGAAACGCATAATACCACAAAATTTTATTACCACTGAATTCTATCAAGCTAATAAATCTGAGAGTAAGGACTGTTATAAAGCCTCCACTTTGCCAGCCCTGGCTGCAAACAGGTGGATCTGAGAGGCACTTCTCCTGCCCTCCCTTCACTTCAAGAATCTGTGCAAACTCAGGAAGCAGGGGTTCCCAAAAGAGAACACCACCCTAAATGTATAAACGTAAGTAACTTACTAAAATTTAGTAGATTCTCACATTTTGAGGCATATGAAAGTTGTAGGTTTCTGTCTACTCTTGACCAAGCCAGAAGTACTCAGAAATTGGGATGTTGAAACCGTCGGCAGTTCACAGTTCTCACTGCCAAGTCAATTCGGCATTTGCAACAGAAATCCCACCACAAGACATTTGAAACTTGGATTGATTTAGGGGGGGAAAAGGAGAATAGAAAAATCACGCCCTGCGCTTCCTTCCACCTCCATCAAGTATCAGAAGCCATGTCATTAAAGGGGATAGAAAATAAAATAACGTGCTTTCTCATAATTTCTCATTCCACCTACGTGCCTCGGATTTGCCCTCAAACAGAAGCAGCATTTCAGAACAGTCCAGCTGCAGGTACAACCCCTGAGGAACGGCGCTAACCCCTTTATTAAGGGAACACACACACGTCCTACCTATGGAAATGCCACTGGAGAGGGTGGAGCTCTCGGCCTGCCCCCGGGACGGCACGTGGGGCTCCATGACGCTGTCGTCCAGCAGGTGCCTCGGGCCTGCGTTGGGGAACGTCGCGCTTTTGAACTCCGCCGTGTTCATTTTGTGTATGAAACTGGAAACGAGCGAGCACAGCGCTGTTACAGCCTGACCTGGGACCCCTCTCAGAGCTGCTCTAACATCCCGAAGGGTGTTTCCAACGCCACACCAAGTCATGGCCAAGCCACAAGCAACTGTGCACAAAGTGTATTACCCACAGGAAGGGCTGGGTTTAAACCTGCACCGTTCTCACGTGACAAAGAGAAACTCAGGAGTGCAGTAACAACTACTCTCAATATCCTGAGGGGGTGTTGTCCTCCTGCAACACACAATTAAACTGCAGAGTTGCATCCTAGCTCATTAAAGATAAGCTCACACAATAGCAGTTAATTACTGGAGAGCTACCATCTTGCATTTTGGAATCTTTGCACTTGGGAAGAGATGACATAATGATCAAGATATTAACTAGAAGTACATCTACATGCAAAAATGTGCAGCCGTTACTACCCAAAGTTATATGAAAGTCTACAAAGGAGGTCTCCCCATAAAAATACCAGCAAAGCAGTTATTTCATTTTGAATTTGAAAGAATCACACTGGCACTGAGTTTTTAAAAGCGCCATTCAGAAAGAGCCATTCTGGCTAACTCCTTGGCTAGTCTTCCTGTCGTAACTTCACACTCCCTATTTTGACTAATTCTCCTGGACTGGGACACCATTACAGTTCTGAGCTTGTTCCCTGGCCACAAATTGGTCTGTAAGTGAAGCATTTGTGTCCAAATCACGCTACTGCTGAAAGGCACAGCTTCTGTAAGGGAACATGATGCATCACAAAGCTTAGGATTCCCCGAATTAAACAAAATGCTGACTTGTATCCCAGGCTGTGACACTTCCTGTGTCCGTGGGGTATGAGGTTCCGAGGAGAAGGCGGTGTTGGTGGTAGCAAAGCCCCTTCAGCTGCGACATTCTTCCGTCCACTTTGTGGAGATGCTCCGACTTCAGAGCCTGGGGAGGAAAAAGACATCACTCCTGAGTCACTTCAGGATTCCTGTCAGGGCCACTTGTCAGAAAACCATGGAAAAGTTGCAGAAAACTTCCTAAACTCAATTTATAAGGCTTAGCCTGCAATAAAACTCGGTGATGCACTGACAATTAAAACCCCTCCACTTCAGGTGTTCTGCACAGGATTAAAACCAAATGCACTCAGTTCAAACAGACCATTCAGCTACAAACATTTTTTTTTAAGTCCTGAAGGTTGCTGCATTTGTTACCCTGGCATTGAACACGTCCCACTGATTCAAACTCCTGGCTTCGACCGCTTTTGGCATTGACCAGGAAGAATGTCCACTTTTGGAAGCACATTCTACCATGAGAAGTTTAGATGAAGGCCCTTCTGTCTAGACACAACAAAGAATGAATATTTAATAGCTCTTCACCCCAAATGACATGAACAAGTGAGTGCCACAATACATACAAGAACCGAAAAAATTGGCTCAATTCCTTCTTTACAGATCACCTTTAGACTTTTTATTACAAATATACTGTGTTTGAACTTCACACTTCTTTATTAGCCTCAGGCAAATATTTTCCACATTCACAACTCAAAAATAATGCACAGGACAACCTCAAGTCTTCTCACATTTGTTAAGCATTTACCTACTAAATCTTCTCTGGAAGCAGCAGAGTGGGGGGTGCTGGTCCCTGGTTCTATCTTTAATGAAAGTCTGCATTGAAGAAACATTAAAAATTACTTTATTAGGAAACAGAAACGTAAGCTTGTGAAAAAGAACGTTTTAAATTTACAACTGCAAGCTGCCTGCCTCTACAATTGTGAGAAATGCTAGGAAGTTAATACACACTGTGCAGAGTTATCTTCAGCACACACTGTTTCCAAACTGGATTTTTCCTGCCTGTTGCTTTGGTTCATACAGGCCGGGCCAGGTTTGCAACACCACCAGGACCTCCGTGGCCCAGGGACCACTGGCAGACACATAAACTCAGTGATGATATTGCTACTGCAGCATCAAACCTGGGAAGAATGAAAAAAATATACAACTGCTCCCCCCACCTTGACTAAAGTATTTATTCCTGGCAGCGTATTCTAAATTTTTCTGTAAAGTCTAGTGTGCCAAGCCTTTTGTCTTTACTGGTCCAAAGGCCAAAATCCTTTTGTCTCTTGGAAAATACATTATCAACTTGATTTCATCCATAATTCAGGCTTTCTCTGTAACAGGCACGTTTTAATGCCATTTCCAACAGTCCCACAAAGAAGGCAGACTCCAGGAGCTGAAAACTCCAGGAAGATCAAGTGTATCTTGTCCACACAGTTTCCAGAACTGAAAATCTCTGCAATTAGCAAGGTTGAAAAAACACCTACTCCATTTTGGGGAGAAAAAAATCGAAGTTTGACAGCTCCTATTGACCCTCCTATTCCCAGACAGTTTAGTAATGACTCACTACA
>VWZF01003795.1:293-10470 GCA_013396755.1 Sclerurus mexicanus
CAGACACCTCCTTTTTGTCGTGTGTACTCCTAGCATAAGCACACACCTACTTACTGGTTATTTATGGAGCTTCCTGCCACAACCGGGCTCCCACAGCCATACTTCAGTTGCTTCATCCCTCTTTGACATGCATAAGTAGCACCACACGCGTCCAATCCCCAGAGTTCCATGCCTTGTCATCACAGGCTTCAAAGCCCAAAGAGGAGGATGCCAGCATTAACAGACACAAACCACCCAGTCAGAAGCAAAAGGTGCTGCTAATCTTTCTGCAGTAAGCCTCCTCCGCACAGGGCTGTACAGAAACTTATCCAAGTCTCTACCCATTAAAAAACTTAATCCAAAAATACAGGAGGCCTCGAGAACTGCCTTCCTGTCTCACGGAAACTGTCAGGCACAAGAAGCCAACTAAGCAGACAGTGCCTAGCGAGGTTGGATCTTATTCCTCAAAGTCACGGCTTAAATACACATGGGACTTATAGACAGACCGAATGCAGCAAAAGTAGTTCGCCTTCTAATGGTGCCTTTTCCCGTGCCCCCTTTTAAGCACATCAGCAACACTGCCCTGGCCATCAGAATAAGTAAATCTTACCCACCAGAGCTCAGAGAAAACATGCAGCACTAATAACAAACTCCTGACCATCAGCACTAACCACAGCATCTGAAGTTTGGTTGCAACTCCCTGCTTAGCAACTCACCGTACACCATCTGTTTGCCAAGAGGGACCACCAGCCAGCAGCATCTGCAACCCGACGAGGATTTTGCCCCTGGAAAACATGCAAGGGATCAGAAATGCTCTCAAAGGACCACGAGCACCTTTACACTCCACAGCGCGGTGACGCTATGTGGACACACTCTCATCTGCTGCTGTTCACCCTGTCTGTACTAAAAGGCCCCATAAACAGCTTTCTGTCGTGCTCAGCACTTCCCACGGGTCCTGTCTGAAAAGCCCATCGGCGCTGCAGGAAGTCTCACAAGAGCAGCTGGGGCCACAGGTCTAAGTCAGGCTGAAAACAAACACAAGAGCCCAGAAGGCAATAAAGGCACAGACTGCTCCAAGGGCCGAGATGCACTTCTGAGTGTGCCAACTTCAGCTCAAGCATCAGCCTGAGAAGCGACCTCAGTCAGGACAGTGCGGGACCCCAATCACCAGCCAGTGCAGCACCAGTGTCACACAGAACGGCATCTACTTTACAGAGGCACAGAGCTCCTCAGTACTCTTCCAGTGCTCTCCAGAAGCACATTTAAGGTTCTGTGGCAGACCCCGCCAACCTGTTTCACTGCTCTCACTAGACATAAAACTATTTAAGATTCAGGCACAGCACTTATTTGAGCAAAGTTATCTCTCCACTCCTGTGGAAGCTTTTTGACAGGTTCCACCAGGCTACAAAAAGCTGTACTTTCTTGATATAATTCAATACAGTTAGAATTTTTATTTTCTTCTAGCTCATCTACATTTACAATGCATTTTTCTTCTGCAGCAGTAGAGCCCAACTGCCCGAAGGGAATCACTTACATCACAACAACCTCTTTGAACTATACAGTCAAAAGACAAGAGATAGCAAATATATGTAGAAGCAAAGAGTCACCGCTGACTGCTATTGTTAATTTCTGGCCCCTGAGGAAGGAGTTTTCACCCATCCTCAAGTTTATAACTTTGCATTCTCTTGATAAAGTTATCAATTGTGGCTGAAAGAAGAATACAAGGTCCTGCTGCCACAATTAGTGCCTCAAATTAACAAGTCTCTTCAGACCTTGTTGGTTGAGGTAATAAGTTAGAAGGAGAAGCAGAGTCACCTTGCAGTCTCTCCCAGGCAGCTCAGCAGTCAGTGGAAAGGTACAGTCTCCCTACTCTTAGGTTAGCTGTCCACAAAAGCCTCACTGAGGATTACTGGCTCCTTTGCAAAACGGTGATGTGCCCGCTCTGCTCTGTCACGAAAACCCTTTCTTGCACACAATACTCCAACGATCAAGTCTAAAACACCCAGAGTTCACAGCACAAGCAGCAAGTTTGAGCTGATATAGTGAGGGCAGATATCCGCAGAGATACTCCTCCCAGAAGAAACACCTCAGTTAAACGAGTCAATAACTGCAAAAACTTCTCAAAGTCGCTCCCCATCTCTCACTGGCCACGTAAGCCTCGGTGGCTGTGACTCTACCTGCCGGGCACATACCGTGTGCACGCGTACAGCACCCTGCCTCCAGACACGCTGTGAGCCCAGCTTGCCCCAAGAGCCTCTGCACTAAACAGGCACCAGCACAGCACAAAATAAAACACAAAGCAACAAGCTGCTATTAACACACTAAAGACCTGATGCGTCCCGACGCGCCCAGCGCTCCCACTGCCCTCATGGGCTTTCCCAAACGAGTCTGGACCGAAGTCTTAACCACGCAGACGGAGACCCGGCCTGGCGAGGCCTCTCTGACCGGGCAGGGGAGGACCAGCGGAACCGGCGCCGCAGCACCTCCGTGCGCGGGGGGCACAGCCGCTGCCCGGGGAGCCGCGCGGCGCCTGCAGCCGCGCTCCTCTGTGCACGGGGGCAAAGGCGAAGCGCCGGGGCTGCGCGGGCTGCCCCACGCGAGGCGAGGCGAGGCGAGGCGAGGCCCGGCTCGGCCCGGNAGCTTTGATTTTCGTGTTGGTCACTGGCTGTAGTGCTCCGTTGCCTTCCAGCCTTTTTACACCATCAGGGAATGGGTCAGGTGGGAAGGGACCCCAGCAGGGCATCTGGGCCAACCTCCCTGCCCAGGCAGGGTCATCCCAGAGCACAGGGCACGGGACTGTGTCCAGATTGTTCTGGAATATCTCCACCCAGGGACACTCCGCAGCCTCTCGGGGCAGTCTGGTCCAGTGCATGGTCACCTGCACAGTAAAGAAGTTCTTCCTCATCTTCAAGTGGAACTTGTGTGCATCTGTTCCTGCCCTCTGCCTCTTGTCCTATTGCTCCGCACCACTTTGCAGGACCTGGCTCTGTCCTCTCACACCCTCCCTGCAGATACTGATAGGCATTGGTGAGATGAATAGGGATGACAGACGTGGCAGATGAATTTTCTGAGCATGAGAGCAGGCCCGGATTCTCATGGGGGCTTGGACTGGACCAGGTGGGCCCACTGTTTGGGAAGGACTTGCCCCAAGTGCCCTGATGCTGTAAGAAATGAAGTACTTTTTCACTGGAGTTTCTTATCCCTTAAGAAAGCTGTCATACTATAGCAAAATTGCAGCCAGAAACAAGGTTTATCCATTATGGTCATTGAAAGCACTCGAAGTATAGATTTCTCTTCATCTTCAGACCGAACAAGAGAACACCACTGATTTTAGTGGTGTTTGGCAAATGCAGTGGTGCAAGTAGAAGGCCTCTCTCACACACTTTGTGGCTTTGCTGGGGTTGAATTTAGGAATAATTTCCCTTGAACCCCATGAACACATTTCAGTTCTCGTACCTGGACAGAAAGGCAGAGAGACCTTGGCAGTGGTTGCGTTGGAATGGGATTGGGTTAACCGTGGGACTGTTTAGATTGACAGCCCCTTGAGATTGAGCTCTTCTCACTCTAAGGAATTTAACAAGTAGTTGTAAGGTCACTTTGACCATAGTAATGTTGTTAGTATGGAAATGGTGTAAATGAATGACTATTCATCCAGTGAAAAAAAGATACCCTAAAGGTGTTACAGGTATTTTACCCTACCTGTCTTTAACTGAGCCAATTTACTAAATTAGATGGTCTGAATGATGAAAGGCTCTCTTTGAGTTATTGTTCTTTGGAGTGGTCTGCCCCTCTTTTCCTCTCAAAGCCAGGAGACATGCCAATGGAGACAACCAATTGCTAGCTGAATTTTGCTTTGCTTGAGTAGTCCTTTAATTCTAATGATAAAAAACATTAACTTTATCCCTTGCTTTCTGCTGAAGCCAGCCTGTGCCTTTCTGTAAAAGTTCTCATGGGAATGGTCAGCACTGAACTTGGCAAAACTAACACGTGTTATTTGAGTCATACCTCACCTGAAAGTACTCTGNTGTACTTTATGAGGTCATCGGTCTTCTCACAAGTCCAAACAATTGCCTTCATCCTCTTCTTATGGCTCACCACAAGCAAGCAGTTTTACGTGACTTTCTGACCTTTCATTAAAAGCAAAAGTCCACATGTGTACATGATACTTTCCCCATCCTGTAAGCCCAAGGCACTTTAGTATCAATGTGATCCATGACTCAGGCTCAGTCCATCAAACTATTCTTTCGGTTGCATTGCTTGAAACAGTTCTCCCGTTTGTTCAGCAATCTCCTTCATCTTCTGACGCGCTTCTTCCATGGTGGTGGCGGCATTATGAACAGTGACACAGCATTCTCCATCCGTTAGATTTAGCATCCCACATACTCCATGCTCTTTCAACAACATCATATCTAGTGCTAAGCGACTCTGCAAAGCCATTTTTGGGACCTGTTGGGCCTGAAAATTCAGTTCCCCAAAGGCACGTTCGGTCCAATTGCTCAACACATCGATTTGCCTAGTTAAGTTCTCCAAGATGTATTGATGCCGTTGGTTGACTCCACTGGGCACAAAAATAGATTCTAAGTCTAAAGCAATGTTTTGTCCCCAGGTATAATAGTCAGGGACTTGAATCCCCCCAATCCACCCTTTTGTATCTACTGGATTGTGGATTTCTCTCCGCACCTTTTTGTTATGATAAAGTGTATAATTGAATGTTTTAGATGGACACATGGTAGGAAACCCAATAGTACACTGGAGTCCAGCCATATCATACATATTCAAGTGGGAATACATTTTCCCATCTGAACATGCCCATACTGTTCCTCACAGAGCTGAATATTTGGCTTGTGCACACTGATACAGATCATCCTGGGGAACTTTCTGTGTCTTTTTAATTGAATTCTGGACTTTCTTTTGGTCAAGGCCATGGCTGATGGGAATACCGCAGGGCAGTGCTGTTTCTGAATTTTTATAAGACTCCTGGCATCAAATGTCTCGGTTTTGATAGCCATAGTTCAGATAGTCCCAACAGTTACTGGAGACTTGTATACACCATCCTGCATCCCAATGTAAATTGTACTCATGTTCAAAAAACCCACCCTCAGCAGGAGAAGCCCACCATGGTACCACCGTGCAAGGGATAGAAGTGACATTTTGCAATGTCTCAGTAAGGTTAGCATCTAATGATCGATAACATGTCTGATTCCATAAATGGCTCCAGGTAGAGTTGTGTGGGAGCTGGTAAAAGGCTTTCTTGTATTCCACCCATGTCCCATTTGCGGCCCATTGTTGTCCTTCCTTCTGGTCTAGGAAGGGGTACTCAACCATGCCCCAGGTAACGTTTCCTCCAGCTTTTTTAAGATTATCCAGTTCTCTCGTTAATATTTCTGAAAAATTTAACCAAATCATCATAAATCTAAGCCCCTCTGATGCAGAGTTGGGGAGGTTAATACATATTCCTTGATTCGTATGGTTCCAAATATGCATAAATCCTTGTATCAACTCCCAAGCTAAATTTGGTTGAGTATCCTCATTCTCAATCAATTGAGACAAAATCGTACATCCATAAAATAAGAATAAAAACTTTTCCCACACCATTTTTCTTTAGTAAAAAGGCAAAATAGGCTTAGCGAAATCAAACTGAAAATATACAAAATGGTCCATCCACTCAACAGTTGAAAATGTAGGCCCAGCAGTGGATTTCAGATAATCTGTAAAACATACACGTGCATAAAAACAAAACATAATTAAAAGGAGGGAACCATCAGTAACCACCCAGATATACAGGTTAAGTGGCTTTTTTTAAGGTTGAGGTACCAATCCTACTCTTGATAATTCTACCAAAACCCATTGTCCTGGCTAATGGAGAGGATTTGCTGGGTCTTTGGCTTCTTTTGTCCCAGGGAGTATGGGTGAGGATTGAAGACAAAAGGCTGGAAGTCATGGGCAGCCCTTAACTCCCCAGCAGGCATTGACTCTATATGACACTCAATGTGGCCATCCAGGTTTGTGAGGTTTCGGGGCCTTCTTCAAGAGCCCTGAATGCCCCATTGGTGCATTCAACAACAATACCATTTGCCTGGGAGTAGTATGGGGTGTTACAGATACACTGGACTCCCTTGTCCTGTGCCCACTCTTGAACCACCCAGGCAGTAAAGTGAGCACCACTGTCAGATTGGAGGGATTTAGGCCATGGCAAATAACTAATCCATAGCTTCAGTCCCTTTACAGTGCTGTCCCCACTTGCTCATGCTAGTGCCTCAGCTTGAGTGAGCCCCGACATTACTTCCACCCCCATGAAAATATACTGCTCTCCCTCTGACTTCAAGAAAGGCCCTAGGCAGTCCATCGGCCAGGTCTCCCAGAGGCCTTTTCTGTGTCATAAGTGAAGGGGAGCCTCCTGCAAGGGGGGTTCTTTCTCTAGTTGTGTANAAGCGACTCTGCAAAGCCATTTTTGGGACCTGTTGGGCCTGAAAATTCAGTTCCCCAAAGGCACGTTCGGTCCAATTGCTCAACACATCGATTTGCCTAGTTAAGTTCTCCAAGATGTATTGATGCCGTTGGTTGACTCCACTGGGCACAAAAATAGATTCTAAGTCTAAAGCAATGTTTTGTCCCCAGGTATAATAGTCAGGGACTTGAATCCCCCCAATCCACCCTTTTGTATCTACTGGATTGTGGATTTCTCTCCGCACCTTTTTGTTATGATAAAGTGTATAATTGAATGTTTTAGATGGACACATGGTAGGAAACCCAATAGTACACTGGAGTCCAGCCATATCATACATATTCAAGTGGGAATACATTTTCCCATCTGAACATGCCCATACTGTTCCCCTTGGAGCTGGATATTTGGCTTGTGAACACTGATACAGGTCACCTCTGGGAACTTCCTGTGCTTCATTAGTTGAATTGAAGACCCTTCTTGGGTCCGGACCATGTGTAACGGGAATACCACAGGATAGCGCCGTCTCCGAATTTTCATAAGACCCATTGCATCGGCTGTCTCGATTCAGATAGCCATAGTTGGGATAACCCCAACAGGTACACATGTCCCGGATAAAAGTTCTCAGCTCCGAGATGTACCAGGTTTCTATAGGTTCACCTGCTCCGGTGGTACAATCTAATATACGGAAACAATTCAGAAAGGAGGTCTCTGATTTACTTTGGATAACGCTTCTCCTGTTCCTCACTTTCCAGCAGATGCTCTCTCCATTAGGTAGTGTGGTCTGCTGGTCCTTACAGTCGGATTTCTCTGCTTCCCATTCCACTATTTCCCCTGTGGCGGCCCTGGACGCCCATTGTAGGGGAGATATGGGGTCAAAGATTTGTTTCAGAGACCAGGCCCACTCATAATTTGTTTGGTTAACTTGGTGTGTGGTGCCTGGGTCATTGGGGATTTGTATACACCATCCTGCATCCCAATGTAAATTGTACTCATGTTCAAAAAACCCACCCTCAGCAGGAGAAGCCCACCATGGTACCACCGTGCAAGGGATAGAAGTGACATTTTGCAATGTCTCAGTAAGGTTAGCATCTAATGATCGATAACATGTCTGATTCCATAAATGGCTCCAGGTAGAGTTGTGTGGGAGCTGGTAAAAGGCTTTCTTGTATTCTACCCATGTCCCATTTGCGGCCCATTGTTGTCCTTCCTTCTGGTCTAGGAAGGGGTACTCAACCATGCCCCAGGTAACGTTTCCTCCAGCTTTTTTAAGATTATCCAGTTCTCTCGTTAATATTTCTGAAAAATTTAACCAAATCATCATAAATCTAAGCCCCTCTGATGCAGAGTTGGGGAGGTTAATACATATTCCTTGATTCGTATGGTTCCAAATATGCATAAATCCTTGTATCAACTCCCAAGCTAAATTTGGTTGAGTATCCTCATTCTCAATCAATTGAGACAAAATCGTACATCCATAAAATAAGAATAAAAACTTTTCCCACACCATTTTTCTTTAGTAAAAAGGCAAAATAGGCTTAGCGAAATCAAACTGAAAATATACAAAATGGTCCATCCACTCAACAGTTGAAAATGTAGGCCCAGCAGTGGATTTCAGATAATCTGTAAAACATACACGTGCATAAAAACAAAACATAATTAAAAGGAGGGAACCATCAGTAACCACCCAGATATACAGGTTAAGTGGCTTTTTTTAAGGTTGAGGTACCAATCCTACTCTTGATAATTCTACCAAAACCCATTGTCCTGGCTAATGGAGAGGATTTGCTGGGTCTTTGGCTTCTTTTGTCCCAGGGAGTATGGGTGAGGATTGAAGACAAAAGGCTGGAAGTCATGGGCAGCCCTTAACTCCCCAGCAGGCATTGACTCTATATGACACTCAATGTGGCCATCCAGGTTTGTGAGGTTTCGGGGCCTTCTTCAAGAGCCCTGAATGCCCCATTGGTGCATTCAACAACAATACCATTTGCCTGGGAGTAGTATGGGGTGTTACAGATACACTGGACTCCCTTGTCCTGTGCCCACTCTTGAACCACCCAGGCAGTAAAGTGAGCACCACTGTCAGATTGGAGGGATTTAGGCCATGGCAAATAACTAATCCATAGCTTCAGTCCCTTTACAGTGCTGTCCCCACTTGCTCATGCTAGTGCCTCAGCTTGAGTGAGCCCCGACATTACTTCCACCCCCATGAAAATATACTGCTCTCCCTCTGACTTCAAGAAAGGCCCTAGGCAGTCCATCGGCCAGGTCTCCCAGAGGCCTTTTCTGTGTCATAAGTGAAGGGGAGCCTCCTGCAAGGGGGGTTCTTTCTCTAGTTGTGTACATTGGCACAGGATGAGATGACTGTGTTACACAGCTCCTGAGTGGCAGCCCACCCTCTGTTACCAGCTCCCTTAAAAAGATCCTTAACTCCTGAATGGTCTCCCTTTACATGTAATCCCTGTAACAGATGCTCCCATTTTAATTCTTCTCCCTTCACTGTCACACCTGCCACATGAGTCAGTTAATCTACCTGATTATTCAAGAGGTGATCCCTCTTCTGGTGAGTAGCAATCCATCCCACCAAGAAAGACTTCTGCTTAGCTGTATTTAGGATGTCTTCCCATTTCTCTCATTGGCACATTGCGAACCCAATTGACTTCCCATGAGTTTGTCCGCAAAACAGGAGCCATCCAGTGCACCCCTTAAAAACATCATAGGAATCCATATAAATAAACACTGGGTTTTTTAGTTTCAGCCTCTCTAACAACCACACTGCACATGGCTACCAATTCCCCCACCTGAGCACTTCCTTCTCTCTTCATCATGATTCGGTCCCCTCAATCATGCAGGCCCACCACTCGGTATTTCCCTCTCCCCTGGAAGACCCATCAGTGAAAAACGCATTTTTCAGACAGGGCACAAATTGCAGGGTTGGTTTTATATAAGATGGGAAAGGCTCCTGGTCCAGTTGATTGCAAGGTGATTCTTGTATTTGGAGCATTTCAGGTGCTCCCTCCTCTGTCTGAGGCAGATCGCAGTAATGATGTAATTGCACATACAACTGCCCGAATTCTGACAGTGTTCAAACCCAAGTTGAACAAGGCCTTGAGCAACCTGGTCTAGTGGGAGGTGTCCCTGCATAAAGTGGTGGGGCTGGGATTAGATGATTTTAAGGTCTATTCCAACCCAATAACATGTTACGATTCTATGATTTTATGAAGTGGATCTGTCACATGTATTGGTCCTTAAGCCTGATACTTGATAACACCTCACGCTCAAAGACTAATAATTTTACAGCTTCTTCATGGATGGGGGTCTAGTCTCAGGTGGGCCTCTGTCATGTTAAATAGTAAAGGGCACGTGTTATGATGGAGAAATTTGGGATGTGCTTTCTTGAAATTACCTGTGGACCTAGGGCATGTTGTAACTCCTTCTTTTCAGGTATTTTAACTTGCTCCAGGGTAGTCAAGGTTTCAGAGAGAATAGACACCATTCCTGCCCTCCATCATGTAACCAGAAACTTTACCACTGAAGGTCTGGGGTTGCCGCTTTTCTGCTGGAATTTGGAACCTTAAATTTTCCAGTGAGTAATTATCTTTGTGTAGGTATGTCTTACTACTGTGGCATGGGGGCTGCCTACCAATGTATTTTGAATATATCAATATACTTTAACTCCTGCCAACAGGGTAACCATACAGCATACCACGTTCTCCAGATCATTACCATCCCTGTCAGGATGTAAGAGCCTGTCCA
>VWZF01003798.1:915-17296 GCA_013396755.1 Sclerurus mexicanus
GGTGTAAACAAAACTAAAAATGTGTATTCTACACCCTCTATGTCATTTCTCATGAACTGTTAATAATGGGTTGTTTGCAGCAGCTGCTCAGGGCACACCTGACCTCTCAAGCTACAAGCTGATTGTTTAAGAACTCTGGGAGACAGGGGAGTGTTTCTGTCTTCACACCAGTGACTGAGCTGTGATAACTCCCCTCTGAGGAGTCATTAGCACCTTCACACCCAGCCTGAGGGGTCATGTCTGCTAATGGGCCATCAAGCATTCAAAAAAATATCCCATGACTCATAGTGTAGTAAATCTTCCATTGTGAAACTCCTCACTGTGGGGGAGGTGCCTGGCATTCCCATCTGAACCTAAGCATATATAATCTTGGGGGTTGAGGACTTCTGGCACCACTCATCAGATCCAAAGGAGGACCAGAACCTCAACAGGACTGCAACTGCCACTCTCGACCAGACTGCAACCATCATCTTCACCAACAGGTTTTCTCTTTCCTTTTACTTTGTACCCTGGGGGACCACATGGTGCTCAGCACAGGGGTTAACAAACACCATTCTGTTTGTGCCCCAGGGTGCTGGGTTATACCTCTGGTTTTTATGTGTTAAAACCAATTTTTCTTTGTATCATTTTATTTATTGTAATCTTTTTAGTAAATTGTAACTCTGACTTATAATCTCTTTTGAGTCGGGTTCATTTCTCCTGCAGGTTTACCTTTGAACAAATACACTGCGGTATAGTGACTCATGGTGTCTTACTTTAGAGGAAAACTAAGGTGTCTATTCAGACTAGAAAAAAAAGGGGCCTCCTTCCCAAAAACCACCACGCCTCTTTAAAATCAGAACAAACTTATTAGGAAAATGTATAGAAAAGAAGAACTGTTCTTAAGTACATATATACACATATTTCTAAGAACAGAGCAAACAGCAACACTGCAATCAAAAACCTTTAAATGAATTGAGTTTTATCTCTGCTCCTTTTGGTGCAGTTATATTTATGGGCAGCAGGAGGCAATGCCGCACCTCAGAAGGCTGCGGCTGCGAGGGTCTCTCTGGGGTTCCAGCCAGGCAAAGACAAAGGGCAGAGGGAGATGCTGGCTCTGACAACTCACGTGGGAATGGCAGCTGCAAAGGGACTGGGTGGAAGCTTTTCCGTGGGGCACTGTAGACCTTCTCCTCATCCTTTGTTCAGAAAAAGTGTTGGGCTGGAGGCAGAGGGGGGCAGCACCTCCTCTGATGATGTTGGCCCCCTCAGGAAGTCTGTAGCAAATCCAAGGTAGCAATGACTTTCTCTCTCTGAAGCACAGGGTGCCCAGAGTTAGGGGTTGGAGGGGGGAAAAGAGGAGCCAAGTCAAAAGAACTCCCTCCAACATGCTTCTACTCACAGCAGCTGCTGAAGCAAAATGAGTCCAGCACCAGGAAGAAACCTCTCTCCCTCCCCCCTCACCTCCCCCCAGAAATCAAGTTGAAATGTCAAGCACCCAGCCACCTCTTTTGTTAGCTAGTAGTGGGGGGGTTGGGAGTTAGCTCCCAAACCCTGTGTTGGTAGGGGGAGAAAATTCCATGACAGGTTCTGAAACTATAACACGTGGTCGTCTAGAAAACTCTCACTGCATGCTCTAAATCCTCACTTCAATCCCGAGGTATCAGAGGATTCAGCTGGTGTGTAGGAGATGACTGAACTTAAATCAACATCTTCAGCATAATTTTTTGGGTAGGCTTTAAACTTGTTCCATGAATCAAAGGAGCTGTATCAGCATAAGTACTCCCTCATCTCATCCCCCTATTTAACTGTTTCTAAACTAGTTATCCATCAGGGCTGTGATTGGTTTGGAGCATATAACACACAGGTTCAGCTTTTGAAATGTCTTCTGGCCCTGGTGATTTTGCAGTGGCTTTCACAAGGTTTGGATCTGGCCCCTCCTGTTCTTCTTTAGCTGCCTCTCTGATTATGTGAATGTTAGTGTCTGGGGAAGGGAGATGAAAAAGGTCCCTATCTGTCCTGATTCTAAAATACTGTGGCCTGATCCTTCCCTGCCAGTCATTGTGAGTAATGCTGCCCTGCCAGCCCATCCCAGGCAATAAGGGATTACTTACAAGGAATAAAGGTGGGAGAGGAGGATGTCAGACAACCTCTTCTGGAAAGATTTATAAATGCACCATAACCAACTTCACAGGCTTAGCGCCTTGGAGAGTAACTCAAAGAGATGTTCCATATTGATCTTTTCAGAAAGTTCAGTTTGTCTAATCCATCCCCTCCCTAGAGCTGGGTGAAAAATATTTGAGCTTGTAGTGCTGGGATTGGATTCTGCTCTCTGTCACCTGGGTGTAAACCTAGGGAGGCATCTCTGAAGGCCATGGCAGTTTTCATGGTGTAAGGGAGAGCAGAAGCCAACCCTAGGCATAGACTGGGTACTGGTGTATCCGTAGTTGGGCTTGGTTTGAGGAAAACCATTTTTGTCACTGCAGGTTTCCAGTGATTTGATGATGTGGGCATTGTGTATCCATCTTGTGATGTGAATGCCAGGGATTTATTACATTAAATATGGAGAGGAAAGATGATTTTGCGATTAAGAAATCAGACTGGGACTTGTATAATCTGTGTTTAATTCCCAACCCAGCCCTAGATTGCTGCTCTGCCCTTGGATAAATTATTTATGCTCAGATCCATAAACTTATTTAGGTATTCAACACCCATTGATTTTAATGGAAGTTGGGCTCTAAGTGCCTTTAAAGAGCTGAGTCTTAATCTCAGTGTAACTCATGGTTAGGAACCAAGCCTAATAGATCACAGTCTGGTACTTCTTTTCTCCTACTGGATGTGTGCTTGTTTGTGTCCATTTGGAATATGGCAGGTATGTATGTGCTTGTACAGCATCTAGCACAGTAGGGTCCTGATCTCAGCTGTTGCTGGAAAAATGTAATACAAATGTGATCACAAATAAAAAAAAATCATCAAGAGCTAAACTTCAAGAAAATAATCTAAGGACCTTAATATTAGCTTATATTTTAATGTTCTCTTGTGCTTTAAAAATTGTTAACAAACACCATGTCTTTTGCTATGCATCGATCTCCTGTGGCCTTTTCAATTTTTCAGTTCTTCTAACCACCCTTCCTCAAAACATCTCATTTATTTTACAAGTGTGAATTAGGCTTTGCAACCTGCCCTTCCAGACATGAGGTTATTACCTTGCTTTGCAGTTCAGGAAACTGTCACAGAACTTTGCCCCAGACAAAAGATATATAAATAAGCATTTAGGTCTTGAAACAGCAAAACATTCCAGTAAATGCTGCCCCAGAACAGACCTGCATTCCCCTTGTTTCAGTCAGATTTGCAAGTATCTCAACTTTAATCATGCCTGTAGCAATGACAGTCCCAGTTCCACTCCTCTGGTTACTAAATCACTCTTTTCTGCCACCATCTCCTGCTCCTCTCTAGGTTTGTTCTAATAACAGCATTCTTCACTCTAAGGTTGTCCCTCTCCCTCAGTAAAAGCAGGCTATGTGTGGTTCTTCATGTGATTTTATGCCAATAGGAACATAGAACCAAGCAACCACAGAGAACACACTCTTTTCAGGGTTGTGGAGTCTTTGTGAATAAGATATTTAAACCTTGTACCAGATACATCGCTAGGTGTCTGACAGGATTTGCACAGCATGAGGACTGCAGGTGTATCCTTTGCTAATAGCCTTCAGGGAGAGATGGAGAAATTATGGAGAGATGTGAGGAAATTCCCAGCCTGCAGTCAATTGACTGGGATTTGGTTGGGATTTGCAGGGACTCAGACACAGATGTGTGTTATCACACTTGAACATGAAAAGCCAGGCTCAAAATCTAAGCCTGTTACCAGGAAGGGTAAGACACTTGCATGGATGAGTACTGGATTCTTCATGTCTGGGGCACATTTTCCTCAGAAATAGCAACTATCCTTGATATTCCTGCATTTTTTGGAAGTGCAAGTTCTTAAACTTGCAGCACTGCACTCCTGCTCTTTGGATTTCGATATCCCTAAGGCCAGATTCTCTCTGAGGATTCACTGCACAGAGGCAAACCATGCCCTCTGGGGAGCACCAAGGATGAACAGAGAACCAGACACATCCAATGCTTCCTGGGTGTATTGGTTCATATCATCTTAAAAGAGAAAGAGGAATTTGAAGGGACTGTTATGGCCTTAGTTTGAAACAACCCTTCAATATAAAGCAATTGATTAATTTCCTGAATTAAAAGAAGCCTTGGAATGCCTAGTGGTATTACAATACACCTAAGAGTTCCCTAACTACGATGAAATGGAATCACACCAAGAGGAAGTCCTTATCCTTATTGTATCCAGGAAAATGGGAGCAGTTCCACCTGGTGTTTCATTCATGTGAGTGTTGCTGATAGTTTAAAGCTCTTGATTTTCTCATGTGGGTGGGGAAAAACAACAACCAATGACAGAGCTCTCCAAAAAAATTAAACAACTTTCTTTCCCCTACTCAATTGCCCTTTCTGTCACATCCCTCACTCTCATTCCATCCTTTCTCTCCTATAAAAAATAATCAGTGAAAAATAAATGAATGAAAAGCCAGCATCTTATCAAAGCATCTTTGTGTAAAGGTTTAATTTTCCTGTGGTTTTGTGTGTATGTGTTTTTCTTTTCCCCAGAGGAGGGAGGGTAATAAAGAAAAAAGCAATGGGAGGAAAAAAAGGAGAATCAAGAACTTAACAGCTAGTAAAAAGAAGGAATGTTTAGGAAAAGAATGGCCTGAGTATATTTTCCTTGCACCAAAAGCATCAGCCACCTCTATAAAGATCTAGAGAGGGGAGTAAAACATAAAGCAGATGGTGTCTATCTGAGAAATGAAGTTGGGCATTCCTACACCCTCCCTTTCAACTCAGAGCATCTTTGTATGAAGCACCAGCAGCCTTGCAAGACAAACTATGGGAAGACGCAAGGGGCTTGTAATTGATGACCACAGGCAGGGAGGTCTTTCTTGGTCTCTGCCCATTGTGGAGGCAAGCGGGGCTGGGTGGCATCCCTGATCACGCAGTGTGTGAGTTGGAGTGCCACCAGCCCTCCTTGGAGAGAAAGACAGGATGCTCTCTTGCAAGATGAGAGTGCTGGGCGAGTATGTGGCAGAACAGATAGGAAGGCACCACAAAGTGGCAGCATTGTATCTGGTGTGTGGAAGAGACAGTGAGAGTCAAGTGAGTCTAACCTTCATCCTGCCTATACCAAATCCAAACTGATTTCTTAGGAGAGGGTCAGTGCTAAAGGAGAAATATGAGGAGGCGAGTTTCTTCTCGGGTATTGGTGCCTCGGTAACTACTCCTCTCTGGAGAAGAGAAAAAAGAAGCAAAGAAAAGTATTGAGGTGGCTTGATTATTATGCACCAAAACAAACTGGATTCCCTTGAGCAAGAATCTGTCAAAGCTCTGCCTGTTAGGAAATATCTGTTAACAGTATGTGCAAGTCCAACAAAGTCTGATCCCTGATACTTCAACTGACTGTCAGTCATTAACTTTCTGAAAGATCTTAAAGTTCTTCATGGGGAAGTTTTATTTATCCAGTTTTGTAAAACAAGAATCAGAAATGCAATGACAACAGGTTAAATATATTGAGGTTTTTTAATCAATCCCTAATTTAATGTCCAGATTGAAACACCAATTGCAATAGGGACCCCCACTCCAAAGCATATATACAACGAACGTACAAAACAAGTAGGCACTAAAAAAAGTGACAGCCAGTTTTAATTTTTCTCTAGCTTGCTGGAACATTGATAAAGTATTAAGATGAGCACAGATTTGGGCATGATACAAAGATATGAGAGCTCCTTGCAGCTGAAATAAGGCAGCATACACAAAGTAACCATTACCTGGCAAAGGATCGTTTTGATGCCAACATCTTTTGTTTTGATTCCAGATCAAAGAGAGGCTAGGTGGTTTAGGGCTGGCACTCTGAGCTGCATGGCTAACTTATCTATGCCATTAAAGCAGACATCACATTGCCTGCTTGTAAGTAAAGAAAGGTCTGGAACATATGAGGGAGGAATGGGAGACAAGGGGGGAAAGCAACACCGACTCCATACTGGTGAGAGGTACAGTGTATAGTCCTGCAAAGGGCATTTAAATACCTGTCTTTCTTCTTTACAAAAGTCCATGTGCAGTGTCGTCCTGCTGTTCTCAGGCTGAAAAGTCTCACTCCAAATTCAGATCTGAGGTTGCCTCTGCCCTTTGGATTAGCTCAGTTGGTTAGAACATGGTGTTTATAATGCCAGAGTTGTGGGTTTGATCCCTGTATGGGAGTTGGACTTGATGATCCTTGTGGGCCCCTTCCAACTCAGAATATTCTGTGATCCTGTGAAGTTCTGGCTCATGCACTGGGACACCCTCTGGATCCACAGCCTGGAGCCAGCATAACATCACCTTGTCACAAAAAACATTATCCCAGTAGACCCTGGAGGGTGGGCACAGCTATACTGGTGAAAAAATGCCTGATGCCCACATGCTTTTACTTTCCTTCTTCTACTTGTGTGTGTGTATTTATATGGTCAGTGCAACCATTTCTATTATAGGTATTGTAATGCCTCTAACAGAGAAGTTTTATCATCCTGATCATACTGCTGCAGTTAAAACAGTGCAGTTTTTCTCCTTTAACAGATCTAAACACAATTCTGAAAAATGTTAAGCCTTGTCGGTGCCTGCTGGCTTTGAGGGAGTCTCAAAGCATCTTTTGAGAGGGTCTCAGCAATTCTCTCTGCACCCCAAAGGAGAACTGGGCCCCAGGTTAGTGAAAAGTAGGGCAGCCTTATCCTATCAGCTGTCTGAGAGGGTGCCTGGCATTTTGAGAAAGAGGGACAGAGGAAAATTCAGGTTACCAAGGCAATAGGTAACCTCAGCATAGTGAAGACATGTAAAAAATACAGGTAGGAGCCAGACACTGCTGCTCTGAGACAGGCTCACTACATACCCTGCCTCAGTTTCCCTTTGATTTTGAGGCAGATGATGATGCTGGCTCACCATAAATCAGCATGATGAAGATGTCACAGTCAAGATTTCTGATGTGCTGCTAAATGACCTGCTATCTCTAAAGTATGAATATCTGAATTGTGTTGCATTGGAGTCAAATAGATTGACTTTGCTGCCCCTGCTGGAGCTCCCATGGAAATGAATTGTGCAGCATATGAGCCCATCCCAGCTCATGCACGCTCCAAAAGGAAAAAGAAAACTCCAACTCTTTTTCTCCTTTCTTTCTCCCACCAGACTGGGCCAAATATTGATCTCATTTATGTTGTAGTAGTCCTGGAAAAACTTCACAGGAGTCAGTTCCTCTAGATTTACATGGGTATAATCAAGAGCAGAATTCTTCACCACACCTTCATAGATGGTTCTTAAGCAGGGAAAAATACTAAGGCCTTCTTTATCTTGATGGCACAAGATGACTCAATAAATGTAAAGTGCATGTTACATAACAGTAGAATAACCCATGGTACGAAGGGCTTACAGATCCTGAAAGTATTTTCCACTTGCAAGGGGGCAATTAAATAAGGAGAAAAACATATATTGAATAAAGTGCTTGTTGCAAAATATTTTTTTAAATACTGAACTGTGAAACCTAAAGTAGGGCAATACCCTCCCTTTCAACAATACTTTGACTTCCTACAGTCAGCAGATGCAATATGCATAGGATTCAGAAAGATCCCATTAAAATTCATCAAACCATGTTTCCAGCTATTTAGCAAATGTTGATGAAAAGAAACATATTGCCTCTTCTGCTCCATATGATGGCCTCTTTGAATGTAATTAATCCTTCATTCATGAGCCTTTCTATCCAACTAATTTCCCACACCATGCCTTGTGATGCACTTTTAATACCACAACTAATACTGCCACCTAAAATCCTCCAGTAGACACCATGCAATAGAGCTCTTTGCACAGGCAAGGAACTGTAAATATCCATAAATGGTGCTTGGATGAGCAGCAAATTCAGATAAGTGATGTGTTCTTTTTCATGCTTTCCACTTACAAACAGGGAATGCTCTTCATCCTTCAAGGTAGATTTTTATCCAGGAATTATGTTGGTTTCATACCTGCCCAGGGGATTTAGCCACTGGGTTTGGAGAAGCTGGGCAAAAAACGGTGTAAGGAGGGGCAAGAGGGCATAAACAAATAGTGAAACAATAAAGAGAGGCCTAGTAGTACACATGCAAATAAACCTCAAAAATGAAAAGGCAAAACAATAATGGATCCAGGAAATCGAAAGATGTTATATAAAGTGTCAGCTTTATCTGTCTAAAGTGTAAAACTCTGGTCTCTCTATTACATGGTTGACAGAGATTCAAGACCCAATCTGGTTTCATCCTGAGTGCGATAAACTGACCAATTTCAGATTGGAGCTCCTATTTACAGAGGTGCTAAGAGGAGATGGGGATTATATCATGCAAAACAGAAACAACCAAAAATATTCCTGTTCCCCCCTTCCTCTTTTCCCATCTGATAAATGAGCTGGTTTGTCAAAACAGGGAGTAGAGCTGGAGGGGCCAGGGAAAAGGGTTTGCTATAAAAAAAGAAAACAGAACTGAAAATATTCCATGTTTCTCTTTGTTTGGAGCAAATCCCATTCCCAGGCCGAATCTAATCAGAATCTGTCCATAAAAAAAAATCAGGAAGAAAATATTTTGAAATATAGGAGGAATCTCAGCCTGATCCACACTGCAAGGTGTTCAAGGTCCACAGTGTTTCTTTCATGATTTCAGTGTTCTGTAACAGCTACGAAGGAGTGTTATTTCTGAGTCACAGAATTATGCTTTTCACTTGGTTTCTGTAACACCCCTATGCTTTAATTATTTCATCCAAACTGCAGATTTCCACAGATCCAGCAAAGCATTTAAGCACCTGCTCAACTTTAAGAACCTATTGCGTTCTGGGAGGCTTTCCACAATATGAATTAAGCACACACTTTGCTGGATGGACAGCTCTGTACTGTTATGGATGAAATTTGTTAATTTACTGATCAAAACCAAGGGAATATTTTATTATTTTATTTGTCTGAATGTAGAAGTTGGTTTGCTTAAAAACTTGGGAATCTTTTCAGCAGCCCCGAGAAGATAAGAGCTAATCTAAGGAAATTGCCTTCACCCACCCTGTCTTACAGATGTGCAAATGAAGGTAGCCTGTTATCGATCCCTACCAGACCAGTTTTCCAGACCCCCTTCCCTTATCTTTCCTCTCTGTTTAGCTAGCAAAGTTAGTAGAGTTCTGGTCACAGACCCCCCCCTTATCTTTCCCCTTCGCATAGTCGGCAGAGCCTGCAGGGGCCCCAGACCCCAGACCCCCTTTGTCCTTCAAGCCCTGTCTGTGAGGCACCCACAGGACGAGGCGGACCCCCTCCCCTCTTATCCCCCGCTGGCAGAGGCTCTGTCTGGGCCTGCCGGGGCCCCAGACCCCGTTCCCCCCCCACCCCGAAATCCTACTGTGTTCCTCAGAAACCCTGGCGTCACCTCCCCAGCCCTCTGTGTCCCATGAACCATTCTAAAACACATCCAGTGTCCTTTCTCCCTCCCCTGGGTTTCGGCGGTCCCCCTGCTCCCCGTTCTGAGGGAGAAGGGAAAGCTCCCCCTTGGGTTTCGGCAGTCCCCCTGCTCCCCGTTCTGAGGGGGAAGGGAAAGCTCCCCCTTGGGTTTCGGTGGTTCCCCTGCTCCACTGTTCTGGGGGGGAAAAGGGAAAGCTCCCAGCAGTTCCCATGTCAGCCCCACCATGCAAGGGGGACTTCTCCCGGAGGACAGACCGAGCTTGTCACCGATACCCGTGAATGCTTCTCACAACCACCTCAGGGAAACAACTTCATCATCGGTTTAAAGCCCACAACCCCGCACTTGGAAACCCCCCCAGCCGCCCTGGGTCCCAAGCCGCCGCCAGCGCCAGGACCCAGCCACCCTGTAAAAGCTCGGAGCAACCCAGCATCACAGAAACCGACAGCGTGTCTCTCCGCTTCTGGATGGGGACATTCGCTCCATGGCTTTCAGCCTCCAGAGCCTGCTACCTCACTGCCTCAGCCGCCTCAGAAGCCAGACCGCGTGGACGAATTGCGCGATACACAACGCAGAGAATTTCGCAATACCTAAGCCCAAACTGGGCAAGCACAAAAGACTCTAGCTTGCTAAAAGGGGCGTGGTTTAGCCAGCCAAAAGTGAATAAAAACAGGGCTCTGGCTCACAGCCAGTGCGAGCCTTGGCTGGGCCCAGACCCTCCAAGCCACCCAGCATCCGTGCTGTCGCCTTTTGGCCTGCCCTCCACTCAAAGCTGAAATCACTTGGGCATGGGGCAAATGAGCTGGAGTCACTAAAGCTGAAATCACTGCCTTTTCTAATAAAATTCACTCCTTTTTTTATTTTATTTTATTCTAATAAAGTTACTTAATACTGTTTTTAATAAATAAATTGAATGCTGATATCACTCATCGCCTCAACGCCTATAACAGTACCTTAACTGTATTTCATGTGGAAGAGATACAGGCTGTTTCCCAAAGGGTTTGCTGCTGTTTAGTACATCAGTCTAAAATTTGCCTGTGTGCCTTTTTTATTAAAGATTTTGTCATATCTGATTGGATTCTGGCACAGTGTTTGTGATCAGTCTTGGTCAACTTGGAAAGGACTAATCCTAGCACTGCAGGACGGGACAAGAGCATTACAGTTTGTGTATCAGATGCAAGTATCACCCTAAGCCACCGGGAAGCCAATCTGAAGTCTGTCTGCTTAAAAGAGAGGCACTGCTGTTGCCTTGTTCTTCCAAATCAGGGTATTTTAAAGAGAAAGCAAAGCAATTCTGTACATCTGTGGAGAGGATGAGAATTTCAAAGTATGGCACAAGTCTTAATTTATGGGGAAGTATTATTCCCATTGTTCTTCCAGAGCTGGAAAGGGAGGAGAAAAAAAAATATATAGGACCTCAACTCTGCAGAATTTGTGGACCTGAGTGGCAGGCTAAGTGCTACGCAGCAAGCTGTGGAAAAAATATCAGCAATCAAAAGACAAAAATTTGCTCTCTGAGCTTCCTGTTCAAAGATATGCAATGTACTATCATCCTACCCAAGAAAGAGTAGCAAATATGCAATAAGAATTTAGAGATTAAACACCCATATAGGGGGATATGTTAACTGCTTCACACTCCACTGGCACTGGGCATGTTGCCTGTAATGCCATGCAAATGTGTGTATAAGTTAACAGTAAAGTTCAGTTGCTGTGAGAAGATGTGTATGGATTCTTCTTCAATTACTAAATGATTTAAGTGTTAGGCACTAGGAAATTCATCTGGGCAATAGTCAAGACAATCTACACAAAGCTGGGTCCAATGTTGCTAAAACAAGCTGGCTGAAATGAAAATGTGAATCTGTGACTCTCTGCCTAATACCAACATACACACACACAAACACACACAAAAACCATCCCTTATTTTTATTGTTTATGGACACAGATAAAAAGCCAAAGGGGGCATGGTGATACACAGATGCTGATTAGCTGGAGATTATATTGATGATGTAATAAAAATTCACTTTGTCTCTTAAGCTGCACCAGGACAATCAGAGAGATTAGATAAAAATCAGAGAGAATGAACAATAGAAGGGAAAGGTAACATCGCAAACTATAATTCCCTGCAAAATGTTCTACCTCTGAGTGTCCCCAGTCAGAATAAATAAGGGCTGGAGGGTGTAAATATAGCCCAATTGTACATAAGAAGGAGGCAGATGTGGCTTTGTATGTGTATTATTTATCAATAAGCAGCCAGATATGTGCATTTACTTGCATGGGTTTGCAAATGCACACATACACACATCTACATGCACACATCTTTCTATCTCTGTTGAACAGATGATGAGAGGGAGTGCAAAAGAGAAAGCATTGTAATTGGAGAGGGACTACTGATGCCTTATGCATACGAGTCAGATTTTATCATGTCTGAAAACCTGCTACCTGCTTCTGGATTCTTTTCAGCTGCTCAGTATTTTCAGCTGTGCTTTATGAAATCAAACAAAAAAAACCCAAAATGCTTCTCTCAGCCATGGAGGGGGCTGCAATTTATTCATAGTCAAGGGAAAAATCCCTTCCTTCCAAAGTCTTCCCTGGCTTAAGTATTTTACCTGTTTTCCTTGCTGTACTTTTCACCTGTGATTTGCATTATTACTTGCTAAATACATTAGGAAATGCTCATCAGCTTGCTCAGCAGCTTGGGGATGTTTGTTTGGTTGCACACACATATGCACATACACATGCATGCAGCAATTTTATAAATCAATTACAGTCATATGGGTGAGGAGAGGGTATGTGGTGCTTTGGAAGGGAACAGAACAGCCAAAAAGAAAGGACATCTCCAGGATCAGAAAATAGGGGCTGTCAGAGATTCTCTGCACCTCTTAACACCTGTGACATGGCCACTGCCACTGATCACAGAAGGTGAGAGACAGATACACCTACCCAGGCTGCTTTTGCCCTGGCCACCTAGGTGAGGAAATGTCTAGTCCCTCAACATAGACAAAAAACAGACCTAAATAATCAGCCTACATGCTTTACACCTCAAACGAGACAAGGTTTGTCGAGAGGTAATATCTTTTATTAGACCAACTGATATAGTTGGAAAAAATTAGACAAGCTTTCAAGAACACAAGAAAGTCTGTTGGTTTTTTCCCAGATATATCATCTGGAACTAATAGAAGATATTAGCTCCTTACAAATGTTGTCTCATTTATAACCTTAGACCATCACTGCTAAAGCTACAGCACAACTCCTACCTTAAATACACACAAAGGTCTTTACAAAGCTGAATAACATAAATTCTTCTTTACACACAAACTGAGGAAGAACAAGGTCTAGGAATGGGATCTGGCAGGACACAAAAGGTTAGTAAGAGGTTTGGGCTAGAAATAGGCTGCAAATCCCTTCCTACCTATGTCTGAATGAAGAAGACTCTGCTGCAGCATCACATCAAAGGCTTATTTTGCCTTCTTGCTTTAATTTGGGATTGCTAAAAAGGGCTTCTGGAGCTAAGGGGTAATTATGTTTCAAAACAGCAGGGAAAGATATTTTTGCAGGAAGCTGAACTGTAGTCCCAGAATGGGCTGCCAGGAATAGTTAAGAATAAGATCACGATTTTAAGAATTCAAAGTAAAATGCATGTAGGATTTTTGTTCAAGTGTGAGAAATCTGCTGCTTATTTAATGAAACAAAAAAAGTTAAAAATAAAAGGTGCAATTGCCTTGGTGAAATAATAGACACTGCACTGTTTTATTTTTTTGATCTTTGAAAAAATACATCAAGCTTTGAACCTCAAAAGGAAAAAAAACCCCACCTTTTTTGTCTATTCTCTCAGTAGTTTTTTGTACAGAAATAGGTATGTTTGTGTATCTCTGTGTGTATATACTTTGTGGGTCTGGGTCTTTCTGCTACTACCCATGGCTTTTTTCTTTTTGAAAATACTTGGTCAGTATGGCTTCCTTTCCCCAAACCCTGTTCAGGAAAGAGCTGAGAAAGGAGAGGAGAGAAAGTTGAATCAGAGTGGTGACTTACAACATGAACCGGTGAAGTGCTCTCTACAGGGACGATAGCCAGCAACAATGAGAGGGCAAACCATTGGTGCAGAGATGAACCAAGGGAAGAGGAGGGTGAACAGAGATGGTGAGAGCCAGGGAAGCAGGTCTGTAGCGACAGAGATTGGCTATGGAAAATAAATGATTTATGAGCACATGTAGGTTGAGAAGGACATTATGGGAAACAGGCAGCGAGCCTGAAGCAGTGCCTGGGGAAGGGACCTGACACTGTGCTCCACACACTCACAAAAGCACCTGCAACCAGGGGAAGAAGGTTGGGAAGAGAAAATGAGGAGCTGTTCTTGGATGCAAACCCAGCCAGCAAGAGCCCAGGTACAGTACTTGAACAGCAAACACAGGGGCCAGGGATGGAGACCTGAGCTTGGGGAGTGAGCAACTTACCAGGCAATCAGACCCACATCTTTTGCTGTATAGCATGAAGCAGTATCACTGGGCTTGCTAGTGGCTTGGCTATTTCTTTTTGAATTAGGAAGCTGCTGCCAGAAGTCCTGTCCCTGGATTGGTGTAGAGGAAAAGACAGAGGAATGATACACCTATTGTGCAACTCCTTCAATGAATAAACTCATAAAATTTAATTCTACCAGCACCTCTCTGGCCTTTTCAATGAGCTGGTCAGTAACAAATGATCATTTAGCAGCACAAAGCAGATGTTATATAGGAGAACAGATTGAGGCTAATACAACACACGTTCCCCTCCAAACAAGAACCCAACATTCCTTCTTCAATTTTTTTCCCTCATCTGCAAACACTGTCAGTAAATATATAAATAATTAAACAAACAAATACTTTCCCCGATGCCCCCAGGACTTTAAAACTGAGACTCAGTTGTATTTCAGGCAATCTAACAGCATCACATTCACACACATAGCACATGCACACTTCCTCTCCACCTTTGACAGAACATCATAGACATGAGTGCACTGTGATGATTTCAAATAGACTAGGGGTTAGACAATGAACTCAACTGTGGGGTGATAGCCCTGATAAGCTCCTGATGGGTTAAAGGAAACACCCCTGGAAGGGTGCTCCCAGAAACCATTGTCAGAGGACAAAGAGACTCCAGTAGTTTCTGTAAAGTGCTCAAGCCAGATTGATAAGAATGGAGTGTTATGGAGATAACATGGCCTTTCTTTGCTATATCTTATGGAAGCACAGGAAGCCAGCCCTTAAGCCTATGTCATCTGTCTATCATCCCAAGAACTATTATTGCCTATAGTCACTCAAACTACCTAGGAAAAAAAGTATAAAAAGAGATTGGTCATGAGCAAAGTTGGGGAAAAAAGGACCACCATCTCTGCGGGGGTAACCATCGAGCTGTCCTGTTTCCTCCCACGCCTTGGACAATGAAGGGGTGAGCAGTCTTTTACTCTGTTTTCTCTTTCCTTCCTATTACTTTATGCCTTATACCTTTCCATCTTTACCCCATAGTTACCTTTATTTACTAATTTTACCTGGCTAACATCTTTATTTCATAAACACTATACCTTGCCTTACATCTCGTAACCCATCGGAACTTTATATTGGTTGTTGTGTTCCTTTAAGGTGTGTAATCCCTTTTAACAGAGAGTGTTGTGTGCAATTCTCATCTGTGCTATGGGTTACTGGACGGGTTTACAATATTGTTTTAGGTTGTTGTGCTTCTGGTTAGTTTTCTGTTGTTAGTTAAGTATTGGTGAGGGAAGGATATTGTTTGATGCTGTATTGAGGCTTAGATTGATGTGCTGTCTGTAGAGTCTGTTTTGTGCTGGTATCTTTGGGGTATTTTGTGTTATCAATTAAACATAATCATGTAGCTGACATTATCACCGACAACACAAAACCCACAATAAATGTCACACTCTTGTATTAATAAAAATAATTTTGGGAACTGCTAGAGTTTAGTCCAGTTTGTTTCTGATGCTGGCAGAAATATAACTGTTAAGAGGACCTGATGAAAAAGGGTCTCTCTTGCTATTAAATGTAGTTCTTATTGAAGTATTAAAGTTCCTGTCTTCTCCACGGACACTCCCTTGTCGCGGGGGAGAAGCTTGCATGCCCTTATGAAGTTGCGAGCTATGCTGGCTGTGGTACATGCCTCCAGTAGGGTCTCCCATGCTAGTCAGGTCTCAACTGAAGGGTCAGACAAAGTGTGTCCACAGGCAGGATGGGCTCACTAGTCTCCTGGCAACCATCCTAGGAGAAGGACAATGCTAACTCCAAACCCGGGCTGATGCAGCTCGCTTAGCCCTGTAAGGCCATCCATCTAAGAGAAGGATACTCTAACTAAACCTATATCCTGAGGACTTCGCTGTCACTGCCCAAGCTCGCTAGGCCCTGGCAAATGAACCTTACGAGTAAAGAGTAGGGCCAGTTCCGTGCATGCTGTGCCTCACCTAAAAAATCCATTGCGCAGGCTCAAAGGACACACCCACATTTGCAAAGCCCTGTAGAGACAGGTGAGGGATGAAACAGCAGGTGATAAGGTGCACTGGAAGTCGCAGCCCCAACCCTGCATGCAGGCGGTTCAGGACATTGGTCGCTCAAGATTGACCCTGGAGATAGTCTGGTTCAGCAGCATCCTGAATGACCAAGCAGCCTTTTTCAAGGAGAGCACTGCTTGCTCCATGAAGAGAGGTGGCCTAACTAAAGCTCATCTCCATCCTTTACCCGGTTGGCTTACCGCGGTAAACGGGCATCTTCTGATGCGGTCAAACAAAGACAAAGAGACAAAAGCATACACCTGCACTCCACAGGGGTGTTCAAATCGACACTCACATATCGGAACATCAGAACCATGCTTGAAACTGCAGATGGTGGACGTCCTGA
>VWZF01003799.1:8555-19213 GCA_013396755.1 Sclerurus mexicanus
TTTTTTTTTTTTTTTTTTTTAATAGTAAGACTGTGGAATCAATTACTTATTTTTCCATTTCAGGAATAGATTGAAGAAAACATGGCCAATCAACGGGATTACATTAGCAGACCTATTTGCAATGGGATTTCTGTTCCTGAAAATAAAATCAATGCCTTAGTGGCTGAAGGTCATGGACAACAAATTCTAAAAGTACTACAAAAGTTCAGAGAACAAAATATATTTTTTGATTTTAAAATTGTTGTGAAAGATGAAATAATTCCCTGTCATCGTTGTGTACTGGCAGCATGCAGTGATTTTTTCAGGTAAACCTAATTTTGGAAAGAGTTTGCAGGAAATAGATTCTAAGTTCTCTGGGAGGGAGGGAAGGAATACAATTACAAAAAAAAGTTAAAAAAAAAAATCACAACTTACATATGTCTGCACAGTTTTGAGCAAAGCATTCAAACATCATTTTAAGGATACACCAAATACATCTGTTTGTATTTCCAAAGTGCCATGAGGACTCTCTGAATTTGAGGTTCAGACAGCAGTCCATACTCTGAAATACAACTTCCATACCATAAGCGTGGTTCTGCTGTTAGGCAGAACCAACACAAGTTATATATATTTAAGGGTTACCTGTTCTCTGTATTAGTACTTGGAAGGTCTGCAAGGATATTGACTTTGTATAAGACAGTCTATTTACTTTGATACATTTATATAGTGAAACATAACAGGTTGATTACAGATACATCCATTGAGCAATTGTGGATAAATTGTACATTGTTTCCCACTGGAATGGGACTGGATTTTGTTTGTCTAAAATGAATGGTTGGTATACAGAGATTGTCTTCAGGGGTATTTAAACAGATGCACTTTATCTAAACTACAGATTTCAGCCTTTCAGCATGAAATGGATGTGTGATCTTACTTCTGGTGCTTAAAGCTGTATGTTCTTAAGGAACAGCCAGATCATTCACATACAGGATATTAATTAATGAAGAACCTTGCTAGCCTTTTTATTAGTCAGTCTCAAACTTGCAATTCCACACGGAAGGTCTGTTTCTGAATGCACTGTTTACTAAAAACAAAGCTAAGACTGTAACAATGAAAAAATGGGGTCCTGGAAATGAGGTAATGACCTCAGTTCATTTGCCCATACATAGGTGACAAGTGTTATTTTCAAATGTCCTGAAACATCCCATGTTCTATGGGAGTTTGCCATATATGACAGAAGATAGCTAGACGTATTCTTAGAATTACTGAAAAAAAGAAGACATCAAATGAAATGAGCAATTTCTCCACTGTAGCAGCAAATTTGGTTTTTTTCTCTGACACGCAGAACTACTTACATTTATGACTTTACTGCTTGACAGCACTGAGATGCTCTGGTACAAAGAAGTATTAGGATGAAATAGCTTCCAGTGGTAATTTTTAGAACTGAAGTTTTGCACGTGATAACATGTGTCATTTTCACTGCCTATGGGCTCTTCAGATGAAAAGTTGCCAGGAAATCTCTCCCTACTTCTAACAGTTGATAATAGCGGCTATCAGATTCATAAATTTTCCAGGAATGCAAGGCACATTTTTTACCTTCAAGGAATAAAAAATACTTAAGTCCACTAGATACATTTTAAAATGGAACACCTTTTGTCTTCCTTGGCCTTAGGACTTATCTTAGTTTTGGTTTCCTTGTGTAAACCCAAGATTCAGCAACATTTTGATCCTTACTCGTTAGCTTTCAGAGTCAAAGCCTTTTCCCAGATTTGCTCTCCTTCTATTGGTATTGTTCAATTGCTATTTTACACCAGAATTAGAAATTTCTATAATAGCTCTTGGGCTAATGAGGAAAGGATTCTAAGGGTCTTTGGGACATAGGTGTCATATTGTAATTTTGTATTCTTGTTCAGGAAGTCAGGCAAGTTCCTGCTTTACCGGACGTTCGCTTTCCAAAGAGGATGCTATACACAGTAAATTTTTTTTCTTTGGCTTCAGAAAAGGATGGGATTTAAAAAATCCCATACTATAGAGATACTAATTGTATAACTGAACCATAATCCTTTTTTTTAATATTGTCCATAATATATTAATAATCCAGATTCTATAGTTAGCATCTGATAATTTATCTGAATCTTCCTTCACTATCATCTTTTGTAAAACTCAGAAGCCATTGCTAACCTACCCTCATGCTTAGGGTATGGCAAGGGATATTGCAACGCTGTTCTGTTGCCAGCGCCTCCTTGCTTGAAAAACTTTAATAATTTTATTTGGCCATGTTAGGTTGTGTGAAATAGTTAAATGTTATTACATATTTAGAATAAAGCAGGTAAAATTGTAATAAAATTTCCACAAATCTACTGATCATTCCACAATTTCAACCATCTTTGTATTCGTTCACAATCTACTTTCTGCGCAGTTTTGTTGTCTCATGCAATCCTATGTCAAAACCTCATTTTTTTTCTGACAGTGGCCTGCACTCATACACCTGTCAACTCTAAAGCAAGAATTAGTTTCCATGTGTTTTTTCTCTGTATTCAACCCTCACATACATTTTATTTCTGAGGAATGGACCCATCATCCATCCTGCCATTTACTCAACATGTAATTTGGAAAGCTTTTTTTCACTTACTGTTATGTATTCACCCAGAGTGCATGACCTAAATCATGGGCCTTTTTTTACTACATATTTTTTTTAAACCAGCCTTTCTTTCCTAAGCTGTTGAAACTGATGCTGTCCTGAACAATTTCACATTTTCTCTCTCAATTGAGAGCTCTCACATTGAGACTTAATGGCTCTCTGTGAAAAGCCATAGAAAACACAGGTGCAGCTGTCATTTTTCTAAGCCACCCCTTTGAATATGTTCTTATCACCACTCCTTTTTTCCTTCAAACATGTCAAGTAAATGCATTTTTCTTTCTTATTAGAACTTCCATACTTCAGGCCTATTTTAGATCAGCCCACCTTATTATACACCCCTGATTGTCTCCTTCCTCTCATCAGCCTTCTCTGCTGTTTGCTAAATCTCTGTGTGTATATCTTTGTATTTTATTCACAGAGCCATGTTTGAAGTTAATATGAAAGAACGAGATGATGGCAATGTTACTATTAGTAATCTCTCACCAAAGGCTGTGAAAGCTTTTCTTGATTACGCTTACACAGGAAAAACAGAGATAACAAATGATAACGTGGAAATGCTCTTCCAACTGTCGTCATTCCTTCAAGTTTCACTCCTTTCCAAAGCTTGCAGTGACTTCCTAATAAAAAGTATTGATCTTGTGAACTGCCTACAGTTGCTTTCTCTATCAGAAAGTTATGGTTCCATCCGCTTGTTTGATCATGCACTAGATTTTGTACAGCACCACTTTTCATTGCTGCTCAGATCAAGTGATTTTTTGGAGATGAACTTTGAAATACTACAAAAATGTCTTGAAGCTGACGAGTTAAATGTCCCTGAGGAAGAATCAGTGTTGAAAGCTGTCCTCCAGTGGACCAAACACAACTTAGAAACACGGCAGAAATACCTGCCTAATTTGATTAAAAAAGTGAGACTACACCAGTTACCTGAAAAGACTTTGCAGGACTTTCTGCATTCTGAAGAACACTTACTTAAGAATGCTAATTGCTCAGTAATAATCAATGATGCAGTTAAAAGTGTGCAAAACTTTAGTGGACTGTTTCCAGATGCACGTCCCTCAACAACAGAAAAATACATATTTGTTCATAAAACTGATGAAGATGGAGAAAACAGACATACATTCTGCTACAACATCAAAACAGATAAATGGAAGGAACTACCACATACGCACATGATTGATCTGCCAGGGTCAAGTTTATCTAGCTATGGAGAAAAAATATTTATAACTGGAGGATGCAAGGGGAATTGTTATAGGACTGTCAGGCTTCATATTGCTGAACCATTTCATGATGCCACTGACCAAACCTGGTGCTACTGTCCAGTCAGCAATGAATTCTCCATAGTGTCAGCTATGAAAAAACCAAGGACAATGCACACATCTGTTGTAACCTTAAATCAGCTCTTTGTAATAGGTGGAAAGACCAGAGGAGCTCAAGAAACCCGAAGTCTTTTGGATGTAGAATCCTATAATCCTCTTTCCAAAGACTGGAAATCTGTAAGCCAATTACCGAGAGGTATCTACTATCCAGAAGCAAGTGCTTGTCAGAACATAATTTATGTCCTTGGCTCAGAAGTAGAGATTACTGATGCCTTTAATCCATCCCTTGACTGTTTCTTTAAGTATAACGCTATGACTGATCAGTGGTCTGAGCTTGTAGCAGAATTTGGGCAGTTTTTCCATGCAACTCTAATCAAAGCTGTTCCAGTGAACTGTACATTGTACATCTGTGATCTCTCCACCTACAAGGTCTACAGTTTTTGTCCAGAAACCTGTGTTTGGAAAGGGGAAGGATCTTTTGAATGTGCTGGCTTTAATGCAGGGGCAGTTGGGACAGAAGACAAAATTTATATACTAGGTGGTGATTATGCTCCAGAAGAAATCACAGATGAAGTTCAAGTCTACCACAGTAGTAGGTCTGAGTGGGAAGAAGTTTCACCAATGCCAAGAGCCTTAACTGAGTTTTACTGTCAGGTCATTCAGTTTAATAAATATAGGGATCCCTGGTCACCCGTACTAACAATTTGCTCTGGAGAATTTTGAAACTCCTGAGTCAAATGATTCTATTTAAATGCACAAGTTTTAGAATAGATTTCTAAGTATTCATTTACAGATGGAGAAATATGTCCTTGTTTGTTTAAATCTTCCGTTCAAATTGTATGCTGTAGGATTGCTTTTGGAAGAGTCCATTAAAATGTCATTCATGCTAGTCATTATACAGAAAGTATTAATTAATAATTTTCAAAATGGTATTATTTTCCAAAAAGAATAATCATGAGGAATTAATTGTGTAATATGTGCCATTATTTCTGTAATATTCACCGTTGTCCTAGTAGACAAATTGCTAAATGAGAAAACTGACTGTGATACTGTTTTCCCTATGTAACTGAAGTTTAAAAGAAATCTGCATTAGTGTAATTTTATTTAGATTTTTTATATTCATAAACCTGTAAGAGGAATTAATTGTCAACATTATCTTATCAGAACGATCTTAGCAAGGGCAAGAGCCAAAGTGACCTTCACAGCATTAAAACCAGGTATCTAACTTGAAGAGACTGATAATTCCTATCATCTTACTTCAGCTCTTCAGTTTTACCAGTTTTTCTCCATCCTCGTGCCTTAGTAGTAGCTTTATTTTCTGTTTTCATCCCATTAACTGTAGCAAGATAAACTTTAATAACATACCGCAGGGTGGGAAAGATTTCTACGGGATGGATGATTCACATGATATCATTGCTCAGTCATGCTGTTAACTAAAGAAAAAAACACTTCAGGATGTTTTCTAACATAAGTCTTCCATCTCTGAAGTCTCCAATACTACCTACTAAGTAGTCACCAGGCTGCTTATAGCAACAAGCTGTAAAATAAATTGTAGTTGTTGCTTCGGTTAACTATGGGGAAAGTTTGTATCTTCTCAAAGTTACAAAAATACACTCCCATATTAAAAGTCAAAGTAAATAGTATTTCTGAGATGAAAAATCTTCTGTAGTCATTTAAAAACACTCTATCTTGTACTTCATGGTAAATTTAAGTGTTAAAATATTACACAGTGAACACTGCACCATATATTGCTTGATAAACTTTGTAGTCATCTATAATAATGTTAAAATTGTAATGGACTTTTAGTATTAATATAGGCATACATTGTGAAGGAAATTTGATTTCATGCTTACAAAGTGGGTCATCTTTCTGACAGGAGGACAGTGAAATTAGCTAGGTTTCATAAATTCAGTTGTGATCTTCTACAGCCTGAGAATTTTCTTTTTCTACCAGGTATTCAAATAAGACACTGAGAGCCCTTATGTTCCTTGTAAGTTTTTTGTAAGCAGTAAGGTTGTCTTACGACAGACAGAATGGTTCTAAACATCTAAGCAGACCTTTTCCAAGCAGTTTAAAAAAGAATACAGTTTAGTGAGGCATCTGGAACATTTTTGTGAGACAATTGTGGTAAGTTCATTATCACATTGCTACTGCATGTACTTTTTGCAAAAGTCAAGCTCAATATTAATGCTTAAAGCGTAATACTGCCTAGAAGATACTTCTGTTTTAAACAGTAAACAATGTAATTCTGTGACTCTATAATTTGTTATCAGATAGATACCTTTATAAATTTAGATAACATTCATTATAACTATTTTCATAAGTATGTAAATTAAAATTATGCAGATTTGGAGAACATATTCATAGAGAAGAACCCTTCCACTTAATAATTCATTTGTATTAAGATGTGTGCCATTAATGTAGAAGTAAATAGATGCTTCAGGACACTTCCACATTTATTTTGCTTTTTGCATAGTGAGTCTCCAAATCATATTGTAACTACACGTAGCTAGGTAATCTTTACAATCACCTTACGGAAATGCAAATATTTTTATATTGGAACACAACTACTTTTCGTTAGTGCAAAACAAATGTATTGAGTAGAGAGAGGAAGAATACTATTCCTGCTTACTGAAACTCTAGGAGAAAAATAAGACACATAGGAGAACAGTAGTTTTAGTATTAATAAACTACTCTGCATAGCTTAGAGAGTTCATTAACCGTTAATTATTGCAACTTGTCACATCATAAGAATTCAAGGCCCAGTTCTCCTTTGCTTGTGTATTTGTGTTGTTTTTATACCTGAGTATTGTTAGTATGCAATTTATGCAATGAGAAAAGTAACATTATGCCCATACTATGTGGGTATAAATAGCTATGCAAATTGGAAGAGACTAGACAATTGCATGGGTTTTTTAATTGTCACTGTCACGACCAAATTGCTGGATCACATAAACAGCAAGCAAGTGAATCAGTCAGTAATTCAGGTGATGCTCTTTTCTTCAAGCTTTTCCTTACAGCAGACTTTTTGTCAGTCTTTTGTCATACTTGCTGTATGTGTAAGACTGGCATATGACATCAGACAGAGCAATGAGATAAATTAGTGTAGATAGAGAAAACTGAATGAAGCTTAATTGGGAAAATAGACGTGCTTCTTTAATATTCTACGCTATACTTGCACAGGAACTAATGTCAGTTCCCAGTTTGACAAATCACTCATGGATTTCACATAGTGAGCTCTCTTACTTAGTGATCAGGAAATAATGTAGCAGTGTCTATTACTTTCTAGCATTGCTTACAGAATAGGTACTGTGAAATAGGACTGATTTTCTTCAGTTAGGCAGGTAAGCCTCTACTACAGATCGCACATAAGGAAAAAGGGTAATTTGCCACAATTCCACAAAGTATTAAACCTGGTAGCAGAATTGATTGCAGAAGAAGCTGCATTAGAAAGTCATGGTTAAAAACAAGGCTTTGTCATAGAATTAAAGGCCTATGTTCCAAACCCTGTGATTAGTTGCTAAAGGTGTAACGAATCTCAGTGAAGTCAGCTACACAGAAGAATACAGAATACTTCCATGAGTAACTGCTGTAGTCTGGATCAAATAGATGTCTCATTCTACTTTACACAGCTGTAATGCAATTTAAAAGAGATCACAAAGTTAGTGCAAAATCAGTTTTTCTGTATATTTTTTGACTTTTCAAAGCTCACAGTATTTTATGAAAAAGTACCATCCTAAATAAAAAATAGCTGATTAGATTAATGATTACCAATGTTCTCACTGAAATAGAGTAAGATGTTTAAAAGAAACAAGTTGCATGTACAGTTATAATTACTATTTGCACTTAAATGATGTAACCAAAACATTTCTAATAGCATTCTATTTTATGTCACAGAACACATTATAAGCATGACCAGTATAATATACATGGAGATAATATATATTGTATGTGGGATTTTAATATCCAGTAATGATTATATTGGATAATCTTAATTTTTAAAGAACATGATCAAAACATTTAGCACTTTGATAATGTTATCACACTGGTTTAGTTGTTACAATATCAATTATTCAGGTGTTCATATTGATTATGTTTGCACAAGCCTGATCATTATTGTTTATGTACCATTTTTTTGTTTTCTATATTCTAAATACATTTTTAATAAGTCAGTTTACTACTGTTAAAAATTCATTATATTCACAAAAATGAGTTGATTTACCAGATCAGATTTATTTATGGTATTATTCCATGAAGAAAGCTGTTTACCTCCTCTGGTTAGAATTAGGTAGTAGGCAAGGTATAGGCTGTAGAACGTGCTGACTGCAGTTTGTAATGTGGAGTCTAATTGTAGATGTTTCTGTTTGTAGGTGACCAACAGGAGGCAGCATAAGATCTATTTTAATTAAAACAGACTGAAAACAGGGATATATTTGGAAATATTTATAACTGACCATTATGCTCAATTTACTTTTTTTTCCTTCTAACATCCAATAAATCATAGAGATCAGTAACATTTTGCTGCTGCCTGGCTCTGCTGATATGTGGAAAGTATGATACTACATGTTGCCGAGATGTTCATTCTCTTGTGAAATAAAGCACTGAGCAACTGAATCCTTCTCAGGTCTGATTATCTTTTTAAATTTTGTTTACAGTGAGTTTCACAATATAAAGAATCTAAAGTGTTTCTAATGTAGTTAACTCCGTTTCTGTTTCCTTTTTTTTTTTTTAAATTGGAGAACATTTTGAATGTTAGATTATAAGCAAGTATGCAGTTAGCATGCATGAAAACTGCAGTGAGGGGTTTTTGTAATTATCCTTGGACTTTGTATATCCTTTGCATATTGAGTTGCTGTTCCCATGCTGAAAAATTCTAAATTTAGCATTGTAATATACTCATTTAAATTGGTATCTCTTTTCTTTTTTTATTAGATCCATCTAGCTCAGACTGACATACAGGTTTTTTTTAACAGTTTAAGTATTGCAAATGATTAGGTATTTATTTTTACCGAAATAGACTTCCAAACTCCTCGGGTGCAGAAATAGCATCAGTACAAAGTGAGATAGCCATGTGTTGTCTTGCATTCTTCCAAAACTGAAAGTTCTGTATCCCTCAAACCTGTGTATATATAGTTACAGCAGTACTGATTAACTTTCCAGCTGTCCAAGGCCTTTGCCGCACAGCTAGCAAAAGCCATTTGGAGACATGTACAAAGTGTTCCAACAGAGTTCACAATGTTAAAAGCTTATATTGAACAATGAAGGGATCACAGACCAAATCTGAGCACTCTAGTTGTGTAACCCTATGCAAAATTGGAAGAAAATTGCATATGTATGTTCTACAGAACCAGGGAATTCACTATAGACTTTAACAGTTTGCATTTTAAGTAGACCACATGATGGGGCTTTTCCTATTGTCATCAAAAGCAAGTAAATGAGTAAAATACACAAAAATTACAGGTAAATTCAAGACAGTTCACATGAATGAAGGAGGTCCAACGACTTCTGCTGGAGGAAGCTAGCACATACCAAGATTTTTCACCAGTAATCAATCTCCATAATAGAGCTATTTAGAATTATGCGCACAGCTACTCTAGGAAATCATATGCTTCCTAGTTAAAATGATTCTAATGGATACCAATCATATTTAGTGGTTTTGTGCTTCACAATAAAAGACACTCAATGAGGTGTAATTAAGACTAATTATTTTTGCAGACTGGCAGAGGTTCAGATTGTTAATGACTGCCACTTTCCACCATTTTTCCACCTACTTGCACCTGAATCTAGTTTGAACTAGCTTGCAAGACCTTTAGGACACAATTGAAGCTCATTTCTGAGCACTGACAAAATACTGGTAATAAAGTAAATGGAAGCCTAGTACATACATAGGCCTCAGAAATAACACTGTATTATATATGCCAGTAACGTGGCATAGTCTTGCTACCCTAATCCTTACTGTTTTCCTTTATATTTTATGATATTTTATCCTTTTATGATTTTCAGTACATCATGGGCAAGTAAGGCAGCAAAACTGTCACTGCCTATAAGTACACTGATCAGTTCATGGCCTTTAGTTTCTATGAAATATTTTCAGGAAGTTCAATACCAGAATTGTTGACCAAAACTGAAAAATACCATTTTAAATAAGATTTGTAGTTTCATCACTATTTTGATCACGTGAAGCTGTATTAGTCAAATAACCTAGCTGTCCAGTGAAAATAAACAAGTCCAAATACTCATTACAGCCCATAACTTGGATTTGAAAGGACTGAGCAAGTAATTGTTAACAAATATGCAAAGTAATACACGCACACATCAGGGTAGGCAGAACAGAGGCAGCAAACTTCAGACAAAAAGTATTGCCTTAATCCTGCACGAAGGTTAAGTGACCAAGGGCACAGGATCCAGCACACAGGGCAGGGACCGGGCGCGTCCGGCGTGGCAGAGGAGCCCCAAACCAGGCAGCTCCTCAGGAGCCTCTTGTGTGACATCAGTGACGTGCCGGCTTACGTGCGCAGCACTGCCCGAAAGGTATTTTCACCTCCTTAATTACAGCATCTGCACAAACCCTATCTCTCTGTTTTGATCACAGACCGCGCAGTTCGGGACGAACCGCCAGTTCGCTCCGCGCTGCAGCATCAGACACCTTCTCGGACCGCGGGCCTGCGCGGAAAACCCGCGCCCCCGGGCTATCGCTGCTCCCCCGTGCCTCGCAGACCCCG
>VWZF01003799.1:19331-59331 GCA_013396755.1 Sclerurus mexicanus
GAGGGTGCCCCGGCGCGGGGGGAGGCGGGCCGTGACCGCTCCCAGCCAATCAGCGCCGGCTCTGCCGGTGACAGTCGGCGGCTGCAGCCAATGGCGGTCCGCCGGGCGGGGCAGCGTNCCTTTGTTGCCGCCTCGCTGCCCGCGGCGCTCGGTGGGACGGGCTGGCCCCGCACCTGGGCTCGGCCCGCCCCCGCCCCCGCCCCCGCCCCCGGAGGAGCGTCCGAGCCCCGCGCGGCCGTGGCTGGTGCACGGGAAGGGGAACCTCATCCTCATGAGTCCGTAGGCTGAACCCACGGCTGGTTTCCATCCTCGGTGCCTCCTCTCTGCTGTGTTAAGTGATCCTTTGAGGTGGAGTGGGTTCCGTTCCGTGCCTGCCGTCCTTCTCGTTTGCGCACCCCGCGGCCTTCCTGCGGGGATGGGCTGTGTTCGGTGATGTGTGGACCAGCAGCACCCGGCCTCGCTTTGTACAGGAGCCGAAGTTGCTCCGGGTCAGCACAGCCGTCTCTTGGAAATCACAAACCTAGAGCTTTCTAGAAAACTTCATACAAGTATCATACAAAGATACTCGGACTCCAGAATTTTGTTTAAAAAAAGCTTGGAGGTAGCAGGTCCTCCTAATTTAAACTTTGGGGGTTTATTCAAGCGTAAGCTCTGAAAGTTTAAGAAAAACAAAAATGGACCATCAAGACATCATATCATCGTATTTGGGAAAAAAAACCCGAAAACAGAAAGGTCATGATGATTTTCCTAAAGAGTAATTCTAAGACTCTTGGTGCTAACAACACTCCTTTGGTCCTGGTGAATGCATGGATCTTTTTGTTTGCTTCCTTGTTTGTTTTGTGAGAAGTTTTGTTCATTTTTTTGTTGGTCTAGCACGTGGTCAGGCAACAAATAAGGTGTGAACAAAGGAGACAGAAAAGACAAATATGGATGCCTCTGCCATTAAGTATGTCAAAGATATTCAGTGTATGTCTGTTCTGCATCTTTAGGGAGTTTCCAGGTTAGTTTTAAAAACTAGTTTCATTTCTACTCCGACAAGTAGTTAGTGTTTCTTTAGTCCAGTGATGAGGATCGTCTTGACATTAGGTTGCTTCTGGCCTTGACAGGACTTTGAAACTCATAGCTCCATGTTGCCATCTTTTCTGGAAGACCCTTGAAATATTTGTTATTATATGATCAGAATTGATTATTTCTTTTTTTTTTTCCCCTAGCCAGTACTTTGCATTTCTATCCAAACTGTAAGAATATGCATTTTGCATTTGCAGTTCCCTCCCAGCTTCTTATGCACCTTCTCAGTGGCAGAGCACAGGAGACTGGGAAGTCCTTGACTTGGAGTAAGCACTGCTTAGCAACAACGAACACATTGGTGTGTTACCAACATTATTGTCACACTAAATCCAAAACACAGCACTGTCCCAGCTACTAGGAAGAAAATCAACACTATTCCAGCTGACACTAGGACAATGCTGTATGTCATGTTTTTGCAAATCAAGCTTTTCAAAGGGGTGGTAGGGTGGTTTTTTCCCTGTAGCTGTCTAGAATGTGTGCAAATCCTAGCTTATTGCCATTCCTGTCTCTTAAGTACTTTGAGCATGTAACAGTTAATTTTTCTGCATTAAGGAGTAATATCCTGAAGATCGTCTAGCGATGTCAGAAAACTGAATACCCCAAGCCTCAGGTTTAGTTAGATAATTAGGCTTTTTAGTTAGTATGTCAGAAAGGTACACAGTGCCACAGTGGATTTGACCCATCCCTGGGAGTAAATACACTGTTAAATTCACTAATACCCATTTATATTAATAAGAAAGGAATTGTCCTTAATGAGGCAATGTGATTTCAAAAAGGAATGAGTTAGAAAAAGCAAGATGTCCTTTAGCAATTAGAAATTAGTAGTCAGGAGTTTTAAAACAGGTAGGTTTTGCGGATGTTTTACTGGGAAATTCAGGGCTTTTATCAGATGTGTTCTAGCAAAAGTTAAAGTCTGAAAGAAAACTTTATCTAATAAAGGAGTTGGATGCCAGTAGTTTCCAAGTTAGTTGTATAGTTCTTAAAGGTTACATCCTTAGTTTATGGCATAAAATCCAAGACCAAGGTCAGACACTTGACAAAGAGTGGCTGGGGGAATCAGTCAGGTGATGCAGAGCACTGGCAGAAGGAGCAGTGAGGCTGACCCGCAGGGTAACCTGACATTTGCGTGTTTTAACTCTCACCCTTCTCTAGGGCTAAGGAGTAACCTTGCCTGGCTGCGTCTTCCATGTTCATGTAGAACTATATTTAGAAGATGATGAAAATTTGATTTGAAAACCCAGGTTGGTTTTTTTTTGTGTCCACATTATCCTTCTGCGCTAGCACTGAGCAATTCAGGGAGGGGCAGGGTAACTGGAGATACCATACGAGTCTCTAAAATTCGGTGGTTCCCTGTTAGTGTGAATGACCAGAACCTTGTACTTCTAGCTGGGGCTAAGTAAAGGACTTAGTTAGTATATACCTTGAGATGAAAAGTGTGCTGTTTAGGTACTTTAAGAGAAAATTCAGTATCTACTGGCACTTTCAAGAATTTGACATTCCCAACTTCAGCAAGTTTAACTCATCTTTCCATAGTTGGCAAAATACCTGAGTGTTATTTAAGTACGTGCTTAAAACCAAACATAAAATTCTACTGATATTGCTAGAAATAAGTGTGACCTTATAAACAGAGATTTAATGTCTTAGTAGTGACAAGTCAGAAATACTGTAATTCTTGTGAAACTTAGGTTGTACCTGAGAACTCTATGTAATTTTTTTTACCTGGATGAGCAGCTCAGAATGGATACCTCTGTATCTTTCACACACACTCCCTACCCTGAAAAGAGGTAAGTGCAAATGTGTATGTTTCTAAAGCCAGTATGAAGATATTAGTACTTGGTCATTACCCAGTATCCAGGAATGTGTTTATCAGTCCAGAATAATTGCCTTGGTAAATGGTGAAGATTCTAAAAGTGTTCTAAATATATTCTGTGTGCAGGTGACTTTCCTGAAGAATTTACTTGCTCAGTGACTTATTAAAAGGTTAAAAAAACTTCAAACACTTTACATAAGATAAACTTAGAATTTGGTGCATAGGTCAAGAAATTCAGTTGCCATAATAGTATTAAAGCACTAATGCTATAATTTGCATTTGAAAAGCACAGCAAGTACCAAATAAATTGATTTACTGACAAACAAGTAAATGTGATGCAGCTTTCTTGCTATCTTTTTGTGATAAGCTAATAATAATGAAGGTTAAGGGATAAGCTTAAAGATCAAATAAAAGGTCTCAGAAAAAAATTAATTCTAGCAGATAGTCTAGTGCTCTGTTATGGTATAAATCTGACTTTCTGAATTGTCAACTTTTTTTACTACTGGTCATGTCAAGTTAAGGGTCTGCATTAAAGCAGTACATAACATTAATTAATTCCCTTTTCTCAGAACCAATGAGAATTTTTTTTTCAGAAGGGCAAAAAGTTTCACAAATCTTAAACAACAGTATGCAGCTTCCTACTTGAGTCTGAGGAATCCAGAGCACTTGGTAGCTGCATAGGAGCACTGGAGTGGTGTGTGGTAATACATGCTCGTGCTTTATGCAATTGATTTCCTCTTGGGACTTGGTTTTGCATATTTGCTAGCTGGTAATTATTGGACATAAGTGGATTCACAGTGAGAACGGTATTTTAATGAGGAAAAATAGTAAAACAGTTTTCTAAATGCAACATTCTAAAAATACTCAATGGCAGTGTGCTTGCTTGTTGGGTATGAAAGAATGTTGGCTGACATGAAAAACTGCAAGTGAGCCACTTATTTACAGTCAATAGCACATAGAGCTGAATAACAATGTCTAAACTACATTATTCCCCAAATGGAGAGTTGTGTAATGTGCTGATGTGTATGTTTTAACCAAGTTTAGGTAGAAGAAGAAATATTTAGTAAGTTAAGAATCCTCTGTAGTTCAGGGAACAGCCAGGGGGTAGTTTTTTAAGAATTAAGAAGTCAGCAGCAATTGAATATATAATCTGCAAGACATTTGCCTTCAGGTGGACAAAAATCTATACTGCATGAACAGTGAACAAACAGAAGCTTAAAACTGTATGTACTATATAGTGAATCCTTGGCCTACTTCTTTTAAAGCCTTCTAAACCTGCTTACAGTGGTAGGTAGCATGGTACAAAAGAAAGTTCAAAATAAGTTGCATCCATTACCAAGCAGTTTGTGACCAAGAACCATTTTTGGTTCTCAGTCTCTGCTTTCAGGTTTTGGTTGTTTTGGGGAGCTCTTTGTTGGGTTTTTTGTTTTGGTTTGGTTTTTTGTTGTGGTTTTGTGGGTTTTTTTTGGTTTGTTTGTTTTTTTTGTGGTTTTGTTTGTGTGTGTGTGGTTTTGTTTTTTGTTTTTGCTTTTTTGTGAATATGGTCTATGATGTTAATGCAGTGATATTCATTACTGCATTAATAGTCCTCTGTTTTCTTCCTCTCAAACTGTCCACCTCTGTACAGCATTGCACACAATCTGTTGGGTGTATTTATGGGGTTTAGTGTTCTCTTCAGCATCAGGGACAGGACCAGCTGTTGCTGAGGGCAGAGCTGGATGAACTTTAAAGCTGCCATTGCATCTGACATGTTTTGCAGTGTGAGAAGAACAGAGATGCTTTACCATAGGCATGTTGTGACTTACTCTTAAATCTGTTTACTGTTAAAACATCTCTCATGTGTGGCATCTGTTTGAACTAGTAGTTATTTTATGACATTCAACAGGATTGCTCCAGTTCTGTTTCTGAGGAAATAAGTCAGAAGAGCTTCTAAAATTTCAACTTTCCATATTAATCTACTTTTTTTTTTTTAATGGAAACGGTGTCTCATTTAAAATGTGTCTCAGAAATTTCAGTCCCCTGCACGCTTGATGTTTTTGCAGTAATGGTATAACAGTTTGTGCTTCTTTTGGAATTAATTTAGCATTCAAACTGAAATGTGTATGTCAAATTTGAGTTGAAGGAAAATAGCTGTATTTTTGTAATGGAAATATCACATCAACCTTAATATTTCGTGACATGGCTGTATTAATAGTTTTGTAATTCATAGGAGATTAGAGAAGCTATCTATGTCTGCTTTATATTCAGAGTCTAACAAAATGGTTTTCTTTTATCAAATGAACAAAATGCGTATGCCTTAAATGATGATTTAGGAGTCAAGTTGTTAAATGAAAATATATGGTGTATACCTTGGAGATTTATGTTGTTTGCTCTTTTTCTCTTAGGAAGCCTGACAAATAGAAAAATACTCCAAAGTGAAGAGAAAATTCACTTCATGAGAACTGAGCTCTGCTTTCATTGGCTTTTAAATATATTTATATTAATAGCTGATTAGTGTCAGATCATCTCTGTAGTCTGCTGTGCTGAAATTATTAAGTTAAAGCTGGAAAAAATGAAACAATTAAAAAGAAAAAGAAAAAGCAATTTTAGTGTTCAGGAAACTCAAACTCTCCTTAAGGAAATCAGAAAAAGGAGAGAGGTACTCTTTTCAAAGCAACTTAATACAACAATTAATGAGATGAAACGGAAAGCTTGGGAGGAAATAGCAGAGTGTGTCAATGCTGTAGGTGAAGGAGAGCAAAGAACAGGGACAGAAGTGAAAAGGCGATACCTTGACTGGAGAGCACTTATGAAGAGAAAACGTCTGAATGCAAACATCAAAGTAGTAGGTGCTGGGTTTCACCTTCCTTCATCCAATTTAGATGACTCTCTCAATGAAGACATGGATGAGAAAATGGGATTTGCAATTGAATCTAGTTTTGAATGGCAGAATATCACTGATTTCAGAGAAGCTGGTGGATCTTTAACAGAAATCAAAGTAGAAGAGGAAGAGGAGGATCCACAGAATTTCGAAGTGAGTGACATACATAAACTGTATTCAATATGGCCTTCGTTTCATTTCAGCATAAGGCTTTTTGCTTTGTTTCTTAATAGTGTCTGTTTGGTGTTTTTTCTGAATATTTGAATTAAAGAAACTGTAGAAACATATTTCAGAGAGATGGCATTCATATCTAACAACTTGGAATTGTGTGTAAGGTCTTGGATGTTGATTATTGAATTGATATCCCTAAAGTTTGAATATATCTTTGCACGTGCATTTTCTGTTTGTATGTGCCACAGATAAGAAGTACTTCAGTCATTAGAATGAAAATACGATCTTGAAGGAAACTGGTTTTTGTAAATTCAGGCTGGATGGATGAACGGAGATGAAAAGTGCACTTCTTTAACAAATGAAAGTATTTGTTACCTGCAGGTACAGAAAGAAGTAGAGTACTGTTTGCATGGTCTTAAAATGAACCCATGGGAGATGAAAATATTACCTGAATAAGTCAGTTGACCATTCCTCTCTGTCAAAATATTAGTGTGAATTTGACAAGCAACTGAGGGTTTTGTGGACAGGTTGTTACTCCCAGTAGTACTGTGACTGTCCTAGGATAGGCAGCCAGCTGGAGTCAAGTCAAATGTTGGGATAGTTTTGCTGTGGCTCTACAAAAATATAGTTCTCATTTCAAAAAGGGGTACTCAAACAGGTTTTGGGTTTGGTTTTTTTTGTGAGTGGGAGGGGTGGGGAAGCAACTCCTGTCTTAGCTCAGTTGATATGTGTGCTGGGAAAAAATCAGCATAAGATGTTCAATGGTAGTGACACTACTGTCAGTGCTGAAGAAGAGAGTCTATCTTATGCTCTCTTATAGCTAGAGGACTGGCAGTGTTCTCATAGTCGTAAGGTTTTTCTGAACCCATATCTTCCTCAGTTTGCCTTTCTCTTGCAACATACTGTGAGACCATTATCTCTTGTGTACTAACTATGAATTTGTAGCACATAAGAGCTATGATTCTGCATGAGTTCTTACAGTCTGCTGAGACCAGTAGTCCTAACCACCTCATCATCTGCATCATATATAGCTTTAGAGCAAAAGTGGTCATACAGAATGGTTAAAGTCCTCTGTATAGACTTACTTAATGGAGTTGGAATGGTTAAGAGCATGTGAAAAATGTCAGTGTTAAATGTTTTTTAAAAATGGTATCCTTAAGTTAGTGAAGGTTGGGTTAGCTTACATACCACACAGCCTATGGATCCATCTGCTCTAATAAATAATTAGTCACAACAAATTCCTAATGGCTTACATAAATGTCACTCAGGTCTATGAAAAGTAAGAGCAACATATGGTCTTTTAGATCCATTTTTCTATCAGTGGTTCTGAATCATCTGTAATAACAACTGTGCCAAGTGTCCTGTATGTTCTTGCATGTCCACTGACAAGTTGATTTTCCATTTTTCATTACCAGGTATTAACTTGCAGATAAACTATGTTTCTCTACCTGTGTAATGATAAAAATCATCTGATCTAACATGATTGGTTCACAACATGCGAGTTAAGTTCTGAGTAGCTTTAAAGATGAAAAAATGCAATATGTTCATTTCAGTCAAATTGTGTGTAACGCATTTATTCTGGCATAAAAACTGGAGTGTAAATCGTGTCTGTCGCATTCCTCCTTGCAGTTTCCTATTGAGGAAGAAGAAGAAATATTGTCATCGGTTTTGCCAGATTCAAAAAAGGAAAATGACCTGCCAGACTTCCCCCATATTGAAGAGTTTGGAAATCTAAGCTCTGCTCAAGCTAGGCTAGCCTATGAAGATTCTCACTTGCTTGTAAATCTGGAGAAGCAAAAGCTGGAGCTGGAGAAACAGCGACTGGACATTGAAGCCGAAAGGTTGCAAGTGGAGAAGGAGCGCCTGCAAATTGAAAAGGAACGGTTGCGACATGTTGACTTGGAGCGTGAGAGGCTTCAGATTGAGAAGGAGCGACTTCAGATTGAATGGGAGAAACTCAGGCTGGAGACTCTGCAAGCTGAAAAACCTGCCCTGGAAAATGACCTCCCCCAAGCAGAAAAACCCATCATGCAGCCTCTAGATCTAGAAACTGAAAAGTTAAAACTTGAAAAAGAACGTTTGCAGTTAGAGAAAGAGAGGCTGCAGTTCCTAAAGTTTGAGTCGGAGAAGCTGCAGATTGAGAAGGAACGCTTGCAAGTGGAGAAGGAGCGCCTTCGAATTCAGAGAGAGGGTCACTTGCAGTGAACTTCTCAAGTGTCAACATTAGTGTTTTGATGGTTCTAAAATAGAGGTAGTTCCTTTCTTAATACTGAAACTGTCCTAGAGGCTTAACATTTTTCTGTTCAGAGTTGAACGTTATGTTAAACTGAAAAAGAAAATGGTGCTCAATCTGTCAGTGTGCCTACATAAATGAGCTTATGTGTGAAATTGCTTTTCAGTGTATCAGAACTAAGTGTTATGTTCTCTTGTCTTCAGTATTGTGCTGTATTAGTTCAGAGTCCTCCTCTTGTAGATGCGTTGAGAAGAATCAAGGCTGAACCTTGTGCTGTTTTTCACGGTACTAACAGTAAGGAAGGATCAGAATAAATTAACATATGTTGTGAGGACATGGTGCTGACAATAGCCCATACAGCAATGAAGTATTACAGTAATACAGTCATGATGAGATTAATTCATTAAACTTAGTTTCCACTTTTTCTTTTTTTTTCCCCACCCCCACAGTTGGAATAAGAGTTGAAAGAGTTTTATAGAAGTTAAAGTGCAAGTTAAATTTGTTGCAGTTCTTTTTACTACTGTTCCATGGCTTGAACTGAATGAGAGTGCAGAAAATCTTTCTTTCTTTTGCATGAAGTATTCATATGAGATAAAGTTACACATCAGCCATACCTACTATAAGCTATATTGTTGGTTTCACCAAGTCCTTAATAATGCTATATGAAAGATGGTGCCTGTGTTAGTATAGCACAGGGATTTACTGATTGATCAGGCATGCTCTCTTGTGAGTCTGTGATGACCCCCTGAAGGAAATTGCTAGACTTGGTTTGTTTGTTGGTGATGGGAGTCTCAGGAGTGGAAAGGCGAGAGCCTGAGCACAGACTGAGGAGCATTGAGCTTGAATACTGACATGCTCCTTGCTGATTCTACCTGGCCAGTACTGAGATCATGCATGAGAGGCAGCCAGAAGAGGCTTCTGTGGTTGACATCACAGAATATAGTGTATTTTAATTAGACAAACAGAAATAATCCATGCTGAAGACTGTCAGTATTTTCATAAGCAATGTATTCATTTAACAGAAAAAAAAAACACCAAGGAAGGAAGCTTTCTATTATTTCATATATATTTAAGTCCCAACTGATTTCGTGTCTCATCTTTCTGCGAGTAACTGTCTGTTGTTGACTTCATTTCAAACTTAGAATTATGAGAATACTAAGTCTAAATATATGTTGAGTGACTTACGTGAATTCTTGTGCAAGTAAATATATTTATATCACTACAGGTTTACTTTTATTCTGCAAAGAAAATGTTATTTTTTTATTACTGAAACAAGTGTGCTTCTACAGTGGAAATAAATTTGACTACTACACTCCAAAATGGCTCTTGAGACTTTCTTCACAGAGAAAGAAGGCTACATCTGAAGAGAAACCTGGATACTCAACGCTGCAGCACCCCAAAGTTGCTGGTGCCTGTATTCCCTGTGTAGTAAATCAGAGAGATGAGGTGCCTCAGAGTTGGACTTAAATCAACCACCACTTACTTGAGAAAGGAAAAAGGAGGAGACACCAACCAGCTAGATAGAAATGCACTGGGGGAAGCGTATCAGGTTTTTCTTTCTAAATGTGATTGGAAGAAATCAATCCTGGGTGGATGCTACTTGTCGCTCCCCCCCGCCAGGTGCTCTGTCTCTGGCAGAGAAAATATGACCAAAGACTCCTTGAGATAAGGACAGGGAGAGTCACCGTTTACTGTCACAAGCAAAACAGACTCAGCTTGGGGAAATTAGTTCATTATCAGTCAAATAAGAGTAGGGTAGTGAGCAATAAACCAGATCTTTGAAGACCTTTCCCACAGTCTTACCTTCTTCCAGAGCTTAACCTCACTCCTGATTGTCTCCTCCCCCTGAGTGGTACAGGGGAAGGGGGACTGTGGTCAGTTTGTCACACATTGTCTGCTACTTCCTCCTCAGGGGCAAGACTCCTCACACTCTTACCCTGCTCCAGTGTGGCATCCCTCCCGCGAGAGACAATCCTCCATGAGTTTTTCTAACACAAACTTTGTGAACAGCTCCTATGTGCGTCCCTTCCACAGGATGCTGTCCTTCAGGAACAGAATGCTCCAGTATGGGTCCCCTACACTGTCACAAGTCCTGAGCAAACCCGTTCCTGTGTGAGCTCCCCTCAGCATGGGGCCACAGGTCCTGCCAGTAGTCTGCTCCAGTGTGGGCTTCCCATGGGGTCACAGCCTCTTCCAGGTGCTGTTACATACTCTGGCACAGGACTCTTCCGCAGGCTGCACATGGATCTCTGCTCTACTATATGCCTCCATGGGCACATCTGCCTCACCATGTAGGGGAATCACTGCTTCAGTGCCTGTAGCACCTGCTGCTCCTCCTTCATTTACCTTGGTGTCGACAGGGCTTTTTCTCTCACGTATTGTCACTCCTCTCTGGCTGCAGTTGTTCTGCGCATTAACTTTTTCCCCCTTTCTAAATAATGTTATCCCAGAATTACTACCAGTGTTGCCAGTGGACTTGGGCTTGGCCAGTGGCAGGTCTGTCTTGGAGCTGGCTGGCATTGGCTCTCCCAGATGTGAAGGAAGCTTCTGGCAGCTTCTCACTGAAGCCATCCCTGTAGGTCCTGCTACCAAGACCTTGCACTGCAAATCCAATACACTGAAATAAAGTGACAACATTTCAGCTCCCTGATAACGGATGAAGCAAATGGATACTAAAAATAGCTTTCTGTGATTTGGAGAAATTACATATCTTTTCCTTTTAAAAGATGATAGGCAGAATTCAGGAGATTTGCCAGGATTGTCTAGTGCATAGAGCATTGACTGAGATAGTGGGGTAACATGGATATTAAGATTGCTGTATCCTGAGGTGACCAACTTTTTAGGTAACTATTCTGACTGCCAAACAGGGTGAGTAAGAACAAAGGGAATGTAGCCAGCTCTGCAAGAAGTAGTGACCAGAAGGACCAAACCAGGACAGAGAGAACCTTCCTACAGTCTTATCTGTAACAAGTATCTGACCGGGAGGGAATTTGGCTCCTGTTTTGACAGATGAGTTGCTGCTTGATACCGGCAGCTCTCTCTTCACATTTTACTCCAATTGTATGACTTACCCATTAGCATAATGGTTTGTATTTTACATTGGACATCTTCAGAATTACACCCCAAGAACATTAAAGGTTATAGGGAAAAATAAATAGATAAATCTAACCCGTTTCTGAATTCTGAATTGTTTCAGAAATTTGAACACTTCTCCAAATGCTAATAGAGCAGTATGTAAGAATTACTTTTTCTAACAACTTTTCAGCCTCCTAGGGAAATGATTCATCCTTTGGTTATAGAAAACCTCTTGGAAAATACTGAATGATGAAATTAAGTATTGGCATAAATCATTGAAAATACAGTTTCAACATAAAATTTAGAGAAAATAACTGTGTTTAATACATCAATTTTATAGCTTGCTTTTTTCATAATGAAAATACAGTCAATTTGTGGTAATTTGAATTTAAATGTCATACCTTTAAATACTAATCTGCAATCTCTTAAACTTCCATTTCTTTATTTACCAACCTGAGATCCTGACAGCAAAGCCTAAGGGAAGGATTTCAACCATGTAAATGTCACTGAAGATAGAACATACACAGGAACTCAGTTCTCTGATAGAGAGGGAGAGATTTGTAGTCTTGTTTAGAAGAAGGACCTGTGATTTTAAGTAATGAGTGACATTTCCAAACTGCGAAGAGGTTTAAGACAAGGAGAAAACCGTGTCTGTTGTTAATATTGGGTCCCACCAATTTGTGCCTGGCTAAGACATGAATGAAGAGAAGCAATGTGTGTCCAGGTGTTTTTACAATGCCATTTGGAGACAGGCTCACTAATGCCTGTCAGTGTTCTACCAGCAGAGGAGATCACAAGGTAAGGTGGTAAATGCAGTCCACAAGAATAGCCCGGGATGAACAGCAGCCATACTCCCAAGAGAACACAGCTGACAAGGCACAGTAGGATTCAAAGGCAGCTTTGTTCCCTTGAGTAAGTGGTCTTGTGTTATTTCTGGGACATTTTGAGCCACTTTCATTGTGCATAAATGCAAGCAATGTGTGTGCAAGGTATAAAATATTAATTTATTAAGACAGATTATTAAATTATTATTAAGACCAATAAGAGATGGCTTGCATTTCATAAGCTCTCAGACAAAACGTTACTATTGTCATCACCTCAAGATGTCTTTACTATCCAGGGAGTCATCAGCCAGGAGAGTAAAGGTTTCTAAAATTCCCCTTGCAAGTGGGAACAGAAGCTGGTAACTCATATTTCTTCACCTTTTCACAGAACTATTGATGCAATTGCCACAAAAGAGCATCAGTGATATCAGCTGCCTCTCTGGCTCATCCTCCCCCAGAAGATCCCTTCAGAAAGGCATGGAGTGCTCCAAGAAGATGGAGTCAGACCTAGGGCTGATATTTGACAAACACAAAAATACCCTCAAAAATCCTACTCTGTGTCAATCAAGAGCCTTGACAGAAGTGCTAGGTGGGAGAAGAGGGAGGAGGAAAGACTAATTTTTCTCTGTTGTTGCTGAAATTGATTAGTGAATTTAAGCCAATGTCCAAAAGTGGTACCAAAACTGCAATGGTGCTTTGCATCAAGGACTCAGAATGTTTGTAGCTGGTATTAGGACTATAGAAAGATTTTAATCTAGGTTTAAAAAAAAAAAAAAGAAAAATTATTTTGTAACAATTGCCCACTCTTTTTTTTTTTTTTTGGTTTCCAGATAATCTTGTTTGAAGATGCTTGCTCCAAGCAAATAGGAAGAGGCAGGGAAGAAACACTTTCAGTAAGGACCCAGACCCACTTATAGTACTTCATCTTTTCCTCTCATTTTTGGTGTTTTGGGGTATTTTTGCCAATTTATACCAAAACAGTGATTTCAAACCACTAGCTATGCCACCAGTGCTTTTGGCTTGGTGTCACTAGGCGATCTAGCAGTGACACAGCAATCTCGCCCTTTGCCACTCAGCATCAAATGGGAGTTGGGGAGGACAATGGGACTGAAGCAGCTCTTGCCCACAACTCATTGTTTTTCCTTTCTGGTCTCTTAAAGCTAAGTCTCCTGATGCTAGGTCATGCTTACTATGCCAATTAATGCAACAGTTCTCAGACATCATAAAACATACCAGAAAAAAAATTATGTCCACTGACACAAGACCGGAAGCCCTTTCAGACACTGCACATAATCCTTCTAAACTTGACCTACTTTAGAGGACACTGCCATCCTCTCATTTTACAGATATTAAGAATATCATTGTTATTTTCTGTTCCAGTTTTATTGTTTTTAATTTCACTACTTCACACTATCAGTAGTTTTATTCTATGTATTAGCAGACTGTGAAATACCTTGTCTTGTTACTTCCATATTTTCTAATTGCCACACTCCATCATTAGTCAACGGGTTCATAATGTGGAAGGCAGAGTTGCTATTTCATTTCATGCTATATAATACAATGCTTTTGGTTCAGTAATTACATTGTGCCAGACTTGTGATCAATCCTGAGATAGCTCACTTGTGATGGATAGCCCCATCACAGAGCGTATAAGAGTTAAAGAAAGAACCAAATTTTTAATTTTGTTCCTCTGTCAATTTAACTACTCGAATACTGCTTTTCAGACCAATATTTATCTCACTAAGATAGGTAGAGATTACAGAAATGAGAACTTAAGAGAGAGAATTGAAGTTTGAAAAGCATTTTCTAAAGTTTTGGTTTGCTAAACAGGAAAGATATAAATTAGACATTCTTCCACAGAAAGCTATTGTGTGTACATCTGTTAGTGGATTGCAGATCTTCTAGTCACTTGTTTAATGTTCTGGAGAAAACTATTACCTGCTTCTTATAACTATTCTAAGGGTTATGTGAAATGAGATGATGATCTTACTATTTCTTCCCGGTAGTAGGCCTCTGAAAAAAAGATTTCCAAAGGTTTTCAGCTCAGTCATAGAAATGTTTGAAGTCAAACAATTTTCTGAAGTGGCAGTCAGCTTTCAAATAGTCTTAGGACATGGGCAATGCATTTTTTTAGTAAGGGAATAATTGCAAGTGTGGGCTGCAAGAGTGCAACATGGGTCACAAGGACAGTCAAGATAGCCATGCTAAGTGAGTAAGGGTGGAGAGGGCTATAGTCTTTAAAGCACAAGTGATATTCTAGTGCCCTGAGAGCACACAAAAGCTTGATCCCAGTGGGGCATGTTTACACTTTTCTGAGAAGGATCTGCTAGGACCAAATTTCAGGGACAGAATTTCTGGCCAGACAGACTATTGCTTTGGTTCAATAAAGCAATGTTAACGTTCTTTTGTGTTTCATAGGATTGCATTATATGAAGGCAAAACCTATTCCTAGGTTTTAAACATAAATAGAAAATATTCTTATTTATGTTTTAAAATTCCCTTGTCTTCATTGCTCTTTGACTTTTGCTCAGGGCCACACCTTGGACTTTTCCATCTATCCTTTTTGTATATCATCCTTCCTCCAAGGACTAGCAGTGAGATTACGCTAGTCAGAAATAAGAGAGTTATAAAAACTTCAGAAACCCAAGCTCCAGTACCTTGGAGGGAGTTTGATCATCTCACCAAAGTGAGGTGAGGTGGATGTGTCTGCAAAATCTGTCAAGGTCATTTTGTATCCAAAACTTTGGGAAAGGTCTGAGGTTCAGCATTCAGAGGTAGTTCAAGGGACAGAGGCCAACAGGAAGACGAGACTAGGAAAGCAGGTAGTACACACTCTGCTGTGACAATGGATATCAAAACAGTTAAAAGGAGAGAACTGTGATACTTAACAAGTAGAGAGAGAAGGAATTGGGGAAACCAGGCATCAGGCAGAGCATTCTTGATGGACAGAGGCTGGGTCCTGCCTGGGTCCACTGCCTCTTCCCCTTCCTCAAGAAGAAATAGTACAGCATTGCTTTGCATTACAGCAGTTTTCTTCCAGCATCCCCTGCATGGCAGATGAGCAAAACCAATGTGCAAGGCCAGCTGTAATGATAAAAGAGCAACACAAAAGCAACAGATCTGGAATTGGAAAACAGAGGTAGAGTCAGCAAGTGAATACTAGGGACACAGGTGAAGGCCCAGAATGATGGTAGCTACAGAGCTGAATAGCATCTCACCTCTCTTCTTGTCTCTCCAGGAACAATATGCTTTTCTATTGACTCAGGTATTCAACTGACTTTTAAATGGAACCATCACTACTGTTTTATACATGTTACTACTAACACAGAGGTCTTTTAGTTTAAAGACTTCAGTTGCTTACAAGCACAGCAAACTTCTCCACCCAAGAGGATTCAGGAGAAATGCCATGAAGACAGATCATTTGATCAGCCACTCCACTTCTGGTATGTATCTTTTTGCACTATTGCATCAAAATAGCAATTAAAAAAGGAAAAACACAGCAGAAAAAGTGGAGAAATTGAATATGCAAAGGGGAAGAGATGAATTGTTAATTTTTCTATGCCTGTGTTCAGATATACTGAACATGAACAACACTTTGGCCCACTGATGCCTCGAGCAGTTGCAGAACTGAGGGCTGCTTGGTGATCCCTCCCTGGGGAATATGCCACAGGATTTCTGGAGAGAACCCGAGAGCCCAGGAGGTAAAACCAAGATGATGGCTGGAGGCAGCACAGACTACCCCTGGGTAGTATGAAGGTCCATAACCCTGGGATTCCAGGGGCCAGTCTGTGCTGAATCTGAGCAGCTGGGGGAGGAGGAGAGGTTCAGCATCCCACTGAGCAGTGACTGTCCACTTCCAAGTGCCCAAAACTTTAAAGAATTACACAAAAGACAGAAAGCAAAAAAACCCCTAGATGTTATTATTCTTTCGTATTGCTTTTAGTAGAGAAAAAAATCTCAGCTAAGAGCAGAAGACAAAAAGGAACCAATCTAGTGAAAACATTAAAAAAACCCTCTGTTTTGTTTTTTGGTGTTTTTTTTTTGGTTGTATGGGTGTTGCTTTTCAAGACCTGCGTAGTGTGTGGGCGAGAGTACAGTTGCTTTTAGACATGTTCAGATCTCCCTGCAGATATCTTCCAGAGCACTGGTACATCATCTGCTCTAGGGCTGGGCAGTGGTGCACTAATGGCTTTCTAAATCACTCAGAGCAGGCTATAGCTAAAAGAACTAGCACTATTTCTCTTACAAATTGGGACTGGAGAGATCTTTTGGTTCAGAAATTTGACAAAAAAGCATGGGCTATTCCAGAACAGTATCCAGGTAAGCTCTCACTGTTAAAGGACAAGCTAAGGGTTATTGTCAACATCTGAGCTGTCTTACAATGAAGAAACAGCACTTCTGTCAAGTCAAATATGCATTGTCACATACTTTTCTAAGAACTGATTTATAGCTGACCTTATATATAAGATGTAGAAAATCTAATTTTTTTTTGTCATAGATCATCTTGATAACAAAATATCTTCTGGAAGCAGTTTTTTCAGAGGCAGAAATGAACACAAATACTTGTCCTACTTAATTTTTATCAAAAAAGGACCCTTCCTGTGAATCAAAGGGCACGTGTCAGCTCCTCCTCCTTCCTGGAGCCTGCCAGCTTCCCTTCCTTCAAATTGTTTTCCCATCTGCAGTGTTTATAATAATTGCAATGTTTCTGCAAGAAGAAGACAAGGCTGTTTATTTAGGAGGCTGTAATCAGAAGCTCGTCAGTTTAGCCAGACTGTTTGCCAGAAAAGAAAATTCAGCCTATTAGAAGATGCCAGCTTTTATTCAGGATGAGCAAATTCATTCAGAAAATAAGTCTCTTGTGCCCTCGTCACACTTCCTCTTTTGATATATGAGCATTGTTAAGTCTGAGTAGCTCATATGTTTATTCTTTTTTTAGAAAAGAGTTATTTCCTGTAGAAAAAAAGTCTTTTGGGAAAGAAATCAAGCTCTGTGAGCTGCAGTTCAGAGCTTTTCATCTGAGAGTTCAGAAGGAGGTTAGGGGAAAAACAAAAACAGTGCAAATGGAGCAGATTTTGAAAAGCCTTCTCCCGAACCCACTCTGATACTGCCAAAGGGAGTGGGGCAACCTCCAGACTTGATCTGCCACCATCCCTTGGGGTCAGCAGAACCTTCTGCATGGCACAGATTTTGTCAGGGACCATGGTCCTTCTCCCAGCAAGCACTGTGCCTCACAGTCTTCACTGTTGTCTGCATCAAGGGAAGCTCAGCAGTGTCTCTACTGCCCTTCAGTTGATGGAGACCTAAACCTGTCCATGTGGATGTGCACAAGTGCATAGAACCAAAGGAGGTTTAGGACAATATAGGTTTTGATGGAGATGGACCCCATGTTCCTTAGGATAAGAGCTGCCGCTCAGCCCATGGGGGATGCAGCTGAACACTTGTCCCATGCACTGGTGTGTACCTATCCAGGTGCATACTACAAATCTGACACACATGACATTTTTAACTGGGCGATGTTCATCAGTGGGAGGAAAGGACGTTGTTGTTTTTCTTAATTAGTCTCGTCCAGTGTGGCACAAGTGATCCAGGTCCTGTGGGGGGGCATTTCCCATTTGCTGCACAGCCTGCCCACCATCACTGTGCTTCCGTAACTGGAGCCAGAGGAGAAGAAAAGGGTGGAGGGCAAGGACAGCTGGAGAATTCAGAGATACTCTTAGAAGAGACCAAATTAACAACACTAGTAAATCCTAAGGAAATTTAAAGCACTTCCCCTATCAAGTGACCAAGAGAACATCATAGGCACTAATTCAAATTCTCCTGAGGAAAAAAAAGAAGCACTTCTTTGAGACTGAAAAAAAAGAAAGGAAGAAGCAAGTTTCATTGTTAAGAAGTGACTATACTGGTTATTCAAACTGTATGATACTGAGATAAATGGATTTTAGTCTGAAATCATTCCTCCAAAGGTAATGGTGAACTTTTGTGGTGTGACTTTCAGAAAATCAGTGGTGCACCCAAAGTAAAGGAAATCACAGAACTGGAAGGACAGGATGGAGCTGCTCAGGTTAGTTGCATAGCACATTTCCTTCATGGAATATTTCTTGTCAGTGGCCTGGGCTATGGGACTGTGCTGGGATGAGTGTCTGAGAAGAGTGAACAGGTCCAGAGTTGGAACAGATGCAGTTTATGTGGCATGATTTCTAATGGCATTGTTTAATTTTGATAGCTAAAAATGGATACCAGAAAGAAAATAGGTACAAACAGGGAACTTTGAGACTATATTTTTAGCTGAAACCAGTATCTTTCCATCAAGCTTCTTTTCTGACAGCATCTTTGTTTTTTGCTAGTGTAAATTCCACATTGATCTTATTAATCCTGCATTTTTCTTGGAGATATTTTTTCTAGACTTATCTGTGCTCCTTAGTCATATTCAATCAACCTGGAGCTCAAACTGAACTTTTAAATTCTTTTTTAAACCAGTGTAGTGAGACAAGGAGTAAAACTGAAGTGTCCTGTTCAGATTTCCCAAACGTCAGGTACAATGACTGCCTGGACAATTTTTGCCCAATATACAATTTTATTTTTTTTTATGCTGGAGAACAAAGGGAAATAATGACTGAGCAAAGGGAGGAGAAATGCTAGGAACTTGTTTTAAACAAGTATTAAAGGAAATTTGAACAAGGTATTTGTGAGAACTAAAACCAAATGCCATCAAAGATTTTCAATTTAGCATTTTTGGCTTGTTACTTATTGAAATTTGGCCTCCAATGGAACTACTGTCAACCTCTGCAACCTTGAGAGATGCTGTTTCATAGGTGATGGGAATCTTCAGGGACAAACAGGTTTGCAAGAGCTGAGCATATTTATATCAGCAGCAGAAAGAATAGCTCAGATCAATTCTCAGCACATGCCCTTCAGTGGCTTCCCATACATCAACACCCAAGTTTGACAGCATCACCAAACTGACCCAAGAGAGTTAGAAATGGACAGACAGCTTCATTGCCAAAATACCAGGTAATTATTTCCAGAAGCACAAATGAGGATGTGAAGACTGATGGAGAATGATAGCTGAGATGTAAATTTCTTTGTAAGTAAAGGCTGATGTCAAGACTTACTGGTGTGGTCTGGTGCAGCCAGCACTGCTAGTGCCTGTGAAATGTTTTTACCAGGGTTATACAAGAAATTTCAGTTTCAAAGAGGCCATTTGGTAAGTTTTATGAGTTTTCATGTATTTTGTGAAAAAACTCTAAATGCAACCCACCAACGCCCTATGTACTACACTACTAATATGTACAAAGTACAGCAGCCAAAAGACTTTTTGTCCTTTATTTTGTGTTGTGTATATGTGTGGGTATATATGAAATTGTCCAAAAGAAATTAAACTAAGAAATGCATCACAAATTATCAAATATGCATAAATTAATCTTTTCTGCCTGAACTACCAATTCAGAGGACATACTCACCTACTCATCACATTTCCCACTGAAATTAACTGAACAAAGTTGTAGGCCCACGAGGAGTAGGCAGGCAAAAAGCTACCACATGTTCACTGTAGCATGTGATAGTAACTCACTGCTGAGCGTGGTTGGGCTCTCATCCCACCTTGTCTTCTCCCCAGCAGTCTGTGGTTGCCTTGGGATTTGGCCAGTTGTGTTGCTCCAGGATCAGCTCTGGAGGGAAAACCTGTCCTAGGGGTCCCAGGTGGAAACTTGGCTTCATCCTCTTCCCTGAGTGTCCATCCAAGGCTGGTGGCTGTGGTGGGGTCTGGGAGGTGCCCTCATTGACCCCTTTCTGAGGGAAAGGTAGCAGCAGATGGTAGCATCTCTTCACTTGGATTACTGCTGGGACAGCAAACCTGCCACGTTCTCCAAGAGAGAAGCAGGCAGGCAGATCTACAGCTGAATATAGGCAAGGCAGAGTTTTCTCTCTTCAAGTGCACACATCTGAATGGGTCTCACAGGACTGCAGTGAGGTTTTCTTACTTCCTGCCAAAGTGGTCTCAGCTTGACAAAGCTTTAGGAGTATAAAATATGGCTGACTAAAACATTGTGCTGATACAGCCCAAAAACACATGTATCAAGAGTGTCTCCATGTTGAAAATAAACTTCTGTACAAAAAGATATCTAAATAATAAATAAATTTAATTTATTTATTAACAGAGAGAGAACATGTCATGACAATGTAGCTTGATTAAGGTCTAGAAATATCTACATGGGAGATTTCAGAGGGTAAAATGTTCTAGTAGATATAGGCAAAACAACACAATCAAGTCCCTGGTTGCAGAAAATAGCTGTGTTTAACCTTGTAAAACATCGGGTTTTACCTCTGAAAGCTTGAAATAAAACACCTAGGGATCTAGATTTTCTTTTGCTCAACATCTTTAAGTCAGTTCTGAGTGGCATTTGAAGCCCAGCACCAGCACAGGAGGTGCTATGGGCCGTGACATACGTGTCCTCGGGTGAGATGCTTATAATTTTCCCTTCTCAGCTGTAGACGTCTGAGTCTCTTAAAAGAGCAAGGGATTACCCAAACTGTCTGTGCTAATAGATGATCAAAGTCTTGAGTGCCTCAAGAAGATAAACACCCCAGGTGGTAGGTGGGTATTGTGAGATGGGAAGCAGCATGCACCACACAAAAATTAGCTTGTGAAAGCAAATGACCAGCCCACACCCCAGTGTGGGTGTATCTATTACCATCAGTGTCATCTCTATTATCTCCATATGTTATAAATTAAATTGTATGCTGGTAAATGCTCCTTGTCTCCTTGCAATCCTGCCATTATGCTGTCTTCTTCCAAAACAAAAACCAGAAAACAGCAATCCCTTGGGCTTTATGGTTTAGTAGTGAAATTGGCAGTGCTAGATTTACTGTTGAACTCACCAATCTTAGAGTTTTTTCCAACCTAAATGATTGTATGGTTCACTGTCAACAGTTTGCATTTATTCTGCTACAAATGACTGCTCCCACCAGCAAGGATAACCATCTCAGCACTGCATCTATCACATATCTCCTTTTCTCTGCCAGCACTTTTGCTATAGCCCATTCTTTTGACTCTATGTTTTTCCTTAAATCTCTTTTAGAGATGAAAATATCCCCCTTTCTGTATATAAGAAACTGTGTGCCTATAGACAGCAGAAGTCCAAGGCAAATACATGTGGATCTTGCAAAATGGAGAGTCTCCTAGTGGAAGAGATTTGGGAAACATGTGGTACCTGGTCATGAAAGGAGCAGATAGAGCAAACAGGCTGTGGGGAAGCAGGGCCTTATAAAGAGACCACATATGCTCTCATATTTTTAAAATTCTTTTACCAGATATGAATAATCCTTGGTGAAGAATGCCAGTTCCCCACTGGGATGGACAAATCAGTGTGTGGGTGTGCAGTTGACTGTTAAATTTTGTGTATGATCAGCACCTTAAATTGTACCCTCCACATCATCTCCCAGAACACACTGCTGTACCACATACTTAGCATGAACCTCCTGCTCAGCAATCTGTTCCTTCTGTCCCAGGAAACTTGTTGCTTCCCTCATCTTTGTGACTCATTGCTGCCACATTGGCCACAAAGGGTTTGAAAGTCAGAAAATCACACTTACTTTTATAATGGCCCCAAAATCTCATGTCAGTCAGTTATGCCACCTCTTTCTTTTGATTCACTGTGTAGGAGCTGCTTGGCCACAAAACAACTGTTTCTATGTCTCTCTAGGTTGTCTAATCTAGGATCAATACGGTTCCATGTTGCAGAGCCAGTGTCTTGAAGAAAACAGTCCTCCACTGAAAGATATTTTCTGAATACCATTTAACTTGCAAGAAACTCAAGGTCATTGCAACTTTCTGTACCAACCCCCACTCAGAGTTAGTACATCTCGCCTCAGTGTTAGATCAGGTTGCTCAGGAGTATGTCCAGCAACTTTTAATTACTCCTGAGAATAGGAGCTGCACAGTCCCTCAGAGCAGCCTGTCTCTATGTTTGACCAATCCTTCTGCAAAAATTTTGTTCACAAATGTCTAACTTGGATTTCTGCTGTTGCTACTTCTCTCCACTGCATCTTATCCTTTCACTGACACTATGTCCCCTTCAAGCCTTTGTACACTACTCTTGACTTGATGTTTCCAGAGATACTCTGTCTTTCCTTGGAGTAGTCTTCCATTGGATTTTCTCTAATATGCTTGGATTTTTCCTTGACCACTAGGAACAGCTCAGTACAAAAGATTTAGCCTTTCTATGTCTCATTCCAAGGACTTCGTCCAAGTCCTGTTCACTTTTGTGAATAGTGCTAAAGTTCTTTCTTTGCTTCTGATTCATTTGTGCATTTTCTGCTTGACAGTAATGGTAGCTGGAACTCTGAAGTTTGGCAATTTTCCCTTTCCTTTTTTTTTTTTTTTTTTTTTTTTTTGTGGGCTGACACCAGTCTTCACATTGACTGAAATGTGGCTCAGCAGCATGTGCTGATTCTCTATAAAAATTTCAATACCACAGTTGGAAAATGTACAATTCTTTTTCTTTCCTCTGCTTTCTTTGGACAAAGAACATCAGAAAGGATGTTTTATAAAGTGACATTTTTTTGTCTTAGCATCATTTTACTGAATAAATATTTTTTAAAGTTAATTTTGGCATTTATCCAAGAGGGCTAATTAAAAAACAGAAGATAAAGTTTTCTGATTGATGACTTCATACCTAACCAGGAAAGAAAAAAATGGTTATTCTGCCTAGAAATTACTTCTTCTGTTTTCCATTTACTGGGAAACACTTCAGATATATCAGCTTTACTAAACTATGGTATTTATCCCCTAGTACAAGCTTAATGTATGGGTATAAATCTTATTTTCCTAATGGATAGTAAAGTAAATGGGCCTGAGGAAGTACTGTAGAAATATTTATCTTCTTTCAACTGTAGATTTGGTCAGAGGGAAGTTAGGATATTTTGCATTTCATACACAGAGAAGCTTTAGATTTGCAAAGCTTCATCTGTCTTTTTTCTTCAAAGCCAAGCTCACAAACAAAGCAACTGTTCCCAAATTGTCACCGTAATGTCAGTCAGTTCCACAAAGTCACCATATCACTTCTATCGCTATAACAACACAACATCATCTGTTGCTAATGTCACAAAAACATTGCATTACCATAATTTTGAAAATAACTGAGAAGTGACAATTTTAAATGCAGTCTTTCTGCAATGTTTTGCAGAAAATCACCATTTTAATAAGAAAACCTTTGAATGAAGTATTATTGTACCAAATATTAATAGCACTCCAGCTTGTAATTTTTTGTAATGAAATAATTTTTCTAAATATTAAAACATGCTTTTTCCTTCCTTTCCTCTTTGTTATTTTCTATTTTGTATAAAATGTTGAAAAGTTTTACATTAAGCTAAGACATTGGATAAATAGTATAGAAAAATCAAATGCAATTTAAGATGGACAAATGTAAAACTGTATAGTTAAGTAATCCACCTCAGGAATGCAGAATGAAGGCAGAATGGCTCTGTAGCTTTACTGAAAAAAGTCAGGAAGAAAATACACCAACATCCTCCTACTCGTGCAGACAGAACAAATACAAAATTTAGAATTCTGTCTGCAATGAACCTGAAAAGAAATGCTGTGCTTTAATTATGATGACTCATCGGGCTTGAGGTTGGAGGAAGATTTTGATATGGGACTTCACGATGGACATGGTTCAGTTGGGAAGAGTCCTGGGGACACCACTGTAACCAGTCTGAGGTTTAGAAGTTAGTCTGAGGTTAGCTGTCATGGAGGACTGGAGATACTATACTGCCTCAAAAGGGTGGGCTGGGTGGTGACAAGATCACAACCTTTATCATCTTGGCACAACATGCTGCAAGAATGAAAGACACCCCAGTGGGTGGGAGAAAGCCTTGGGGTTTGATGTAGGTGAGCAGAGGTGGAAAAACTCAGGGCAGGGGAGGAAATTCATGACCAAGTGGCAAGCCAGGCTTTGATACAAAGAGCTCTGACAGGAAGATGCTGGAGACTAGAGCTGTAGTGGGGCTTAAAATAAGGAAAGATAACTAAGAGAGTGTTTGGGGCAGCAGGAGAGCTGTAGGAAGGAGAGGCAGTCAAAGAGCAACCAGTAGAGCAGGTCCACAGCATGCACATTCAAATCTCCGTTTCCATCAATCCCTTTTCTCCTACCTAGCTATAGCCCATTGATGCCTGACAGGGCAGAATTCTAATCTAGAATCTCACAGCCAGGGAAAAAGGCTGAACTGGCCAAGCAGGAAGGGAAGAGGAGAAAAAGATGGGGCCAGAAGCAGAACCTGAAGCAAAGCACCTGGGAAAAGGGCTTTCTGCTCCACTGAATTGCTGATCCACAAGTGGCCAGATGAGCATCCCACAAAGTGACTTGTCTGTGTATTGTGGATTATGACTATTACTGGGAGTCATAAAAGGTCATAAAAAGTATGACTGGTTTGGGTGAACTTCACTTTTACTATGCTGGTGGAAAATCAAAAGCCCCTATTGCCTTTTGGGAGTAAAATCTGCAGAGACCTTTTTTCAAGTTGACCATGAATTGCTAATGCTATATAACCACACACAGTCCCCAAGATCTTCAGTGGCCTTCAGAAAATGACACGGTTACAACAATGCTGAATAGAAGCATCAGCCAATTTCCTCTTTGGGTCAGGACTCCTATGATTTATCTGTAGAAACATGCCACAGAATTTGCCAGAAGTAGAAAGAATAGGTTCATGCTTGTCAGTTCTTTTTTCCTAGGTTAATTTAATGTCACAGTGACTCCTGCTTTTCAGTTTCTAACAGAGGATAATCAGGTGGACAGGTCTGAATGTATGGGAAAGCAGATCAGCATGATGGACTAAATCCTATCAGCTGTACTTGCTAATGGCTTAGGTGTCTTATAGCCTTCTTTCAGGCTTTGCATGCCCCTGTGACCAAATAACATGGGAAAAGGATGCAGCAGCATTTCCACATCAGCGTCCTGCCTTCTAAGCACCGAGGAACCTTTCTGAAAGCAGTGACCTTAACTACACTCTCTCTCTGAAAGGGATTCTGTTTGATGAGGAGAAAGAGGAGAAAGGTTAGAAGTTGTGCCCACATGTTTAAGAAAGAAACCTCCCCTTTTGTTCAGGAACTCTGCAGGAATTCCAGACTCAAATGCATCATGCTTGCCACTTCAAAGCCCTCAGCGACTGATCACACGCTTGGAAAATATCAAACCTAATTTAATCTGACACGGTTATCAGTATAACTCAACCTGTCTGACAGCCTCCTTCCTCAGAGTTGCTACAGCTTCCTTATAGGCAGAAATGTCTCTGGAGAAACAGCAGGCATTCCTTCCTAAAATTATTCAGAGTGATAATTGCTTGTTTTAAAAGGAAGGACTTTTGTACATTTTCTTTGGAAATGATGCAATTCAGTGTTTCTTACAGTGCCTTTGTTTTGTTGCTTTGTATTAATTTTAAATATTCCCTAAATTAAAAAATTAACTCATATCTAGTCTTCATATAAATGATGTCATCTTCATGTTTTTTTGATTTATTTGTTGCCATCTTAGATTTGATCCATGGAATAGTTCCAGTGATGAGGATGGAACCCAGTCTGCCCCTAGCTGAATATTTTTTTCTGTAGACCTTCCATTTGCTGTGAAGAATTAAGAATTACTACAGTAGAATGAAGATGGCCATTTCTATATTACATATGGTTAACTCACTTGAGCTGTAGGAGATACAGGTTCAAGTTTGAGCTATAATGAAAATGTAGTCAAATACACAGAGAGTTTCCTTGTACCTCCAGAGGTCCTCAGTCTGCACTGACCTGCCTTCAGCCCTCTTGATCCAAAGTGTCATGCCTGATGTTTGTTGAAGATACCTTCATCAATAAAGAAATATGTTTCCACCTCCTCTCTTCTCCTTTGAGAATTCAGATTTTGGAGCATCCAGCTACTGCTGTAACCTGGGTTTCTGCCAGCTCACCACTGGCTTATATTAATTAAGTGGTAATTTTAATAAAATGTGTACCCACCAACATAATCTTTTGGAGTTAAAGGAAAGCAGTCATCTCTAGGGGCTGGTGTTACCCAAAGAGCAGCTATGAGAGCAGCAGGGAGTCCAAAGTTGCATGTTTTCACACAGTGGCAAACAAGCAATCTTCAGGCATCAGGTACTGTTTGGAAGTGATGGTAGCAACTCCTTCCTTGTCTCCCTGTCTCACGCATGCTGTGATCATGCTAGTCTCCCTTCATTTCATAATGTGGTGGCTGGACATAGGTCACCATGAGTAGGAGGCAGTTGGCCAAGTGTATGCATCTGTAGTGTAAATGTCAACATTTGAATGAGTCATTCTTGGTTGTCTTCACCAACAAAATTCAGAAAAGATTGTTAGGGCATGATGGTCCCACACACAGATATAACTAAAGTCAGTTATATATACTGCATCCTACAAGTTCCTAGATAGTTAAATTAGAGATGTTTAAAGTCAATGGGTGTCACCCCAAATATCATCAGCTGTTCTCAGAATGCCATTGCATTTACTATAGGCTTTCCAGCAGTTATTTCTTAATCTTTGTGATGGAGCTTTTAACAGATGAATTTTTTGTGGAATATTGATTCTGTCCTTTAGCCAAAAAGGCATTTTTTTCTTATAGTTGTTTTAGAAATGTCAGGGAAATTACAGCAATTGACAGTATTGCAGGAAGCCAGAATATAAGAGCATTCCTTTTACAATACAGGCAAAAAATTAAATTTTTCAATCTTGCAGTCTGCTTACCAAAGCACGGAAATTATCTCATATATCTTGGTATGACAGAAGAAGGGAAGACATCACCTCTGTTATATTTTTGTGGATTTGGTGACTACTGTATGGGTAGAAAGACTCTTTTAATAGAATTACTGGATTTAAACTTCTGCAGACTTGTACCTTCCAAATTCTATACAACTTTAACACAATGAGATCAAAATAGGTTTAAAAATCTCACCATATCAGATTATCCCATCCACACTAGTGGCTGTATTTTTACATCCATTATGCATGGTTTTAAACAATTAGTATCAGGCATAAGAATCATGGCCGTAGCACTGGAATCCTTACAAAAATAGCTAAAAATATACAATAACTTGAAAAGTAATACCATTATTTTTCAAGGACTTGTGAAAATGTGTAACTTATCTTAAAGCACTTTAAAGTCCACTTCAACAGTTTAGCCTTATTGAAGGTCTTTAAACCTATTAGAGATAATCACTTTAAAAAGACACTCAGGGTACAGCCTTTAAAACTTTTGATTGTTTGGTGCTAATGGAAGATGATGGATTGGTGAGCTAGGGGCATGACTCCTTGTTTTAGCCATAAGGAAAGGCTGACAGCAGTGCACGCTCCTTTGTAGTGTGCTGATAGCGTGCCTTAGTCTCCTAACAGACTGTTTCAGATTCTAAGCTCAGCTGCACAAATGGTAATACACATCTTCATTTAAGTAGGCAGCTTGGGATATGTGTTGCTGCTTTTGAATCTACTCTTAATGCAGAACAGCAACAAAAAAGAATTCAGGAAAATTTGGCCTCCGGAAGATATTGAAAGTGGTCAGAACTTTTGAAGAGGTTGCCCAGAGAGGTTATGCAATCTCAGCACTGGAGATGCTAAAATTTTGATAGACTAACATTGAGAAGTCTCTCAGACTTTGAAATTGTGTCTGACTTCAAAGCTCAACCTACTTTAAATGGATGTTTGAAGGAGATGACCTCCAGAAATCCCTTCCAATCTAAATTATTCCATGTTTCCAATATACGGGTTTCAGCTTGCCTGACCTTACATTCAATGCAATTGTTAGGAAATCAATAAGTTATTTGGAATCTGTGATGCTCCTCTCATTTAGAAGAGGAAGTGGATCTAAATTTCTATTTATAATTCCACTGGTGACTTCTTACCCTTAGATATTGTAGCTGAAGTTAAACTTGCTGTTGCATGCCAATTACACATTTTGTTGTAACAGTGTTTATTAATCCATGTCTACAACAAAACTCTGCAGCTCCTTGCAGGCTGCCCTGCTTTTCTTGCTTTTGGCATTATTGTGGTATGTTAATTCTGCAGAATGAGAGCTTTAATTTCTTTAATTTCTGCTGTAATTTTCTAATTATGAATGAAGGTCTACTTACAGTTTGAATATTAAAGAATATTTGCTCTTCATTTGGACATCCTATCAGGGCAAAAGCCAGTACAGAATCACTAAGGAACAGAGGTGAACAGGTACCACTCTCCTCCTTCACCACATGCAATGATTACAGCCAGTTTTATAAAGTTCTACTCCTTTCCCCACGCTCTGTTCTCAATTGCACTGAGGCAAATTCAATTCAGAACATGCACATTCAGCTCCCAGGATAACTCAGCAATATCCCAGGATAATTCAGCAATAACAAGTGGTGACATAAAACTAATTTTGCACAAGAGGTCTTCAGACAACCCAGCAAGTCTGCACTGATTTAAAATTTAATAGAATACACAACCAGTGTGGGATGGTTGAATGTGTAGAACAAAAAAACTACTAATATAACAGTGAACATCAAAGCAGGCTGGTCCTACAGTGTGATTCACACCAGCTTAGACGACACTTATTTTGCAGATGAGTCTAATATTGTTGTGTTAATAATTGCTCTTGATTACATTGAAACTGAAATTATTTTAGAAGTAGACAAATAAAGTTACCACCCCGTTGCTCATCATGATATCTAAATGAAGAAATCTACAGGAAAATGATGTGTCTGTCTTTTCATGCTCCATGGAGATCTAGTCAATGGAGGCTTGAACACAACTCAGTTTAACAGACTAGGGGACACAATTCAGTTACTCTCCCACAGGTACCTGATATCATTTGAGATGTCTAAGGCCATCTGAGACACCTGCACAGGGCTTTTAGACCTAACCCATGACCCTTTCTCTTCTCCACGTTGAACAACCCCAGCTCTCTCAGCCAGTCTTCACAGAAGAGGAGCTCCAGCCCTGCAATCAACTTAGTGGCTTTCCTCTGGACTCGCTCTAACCCACACCTTACCCATGCTGAGGACCCCAGAGCTGGATGCAGCACTTCAGGTGAGCTCTCACAAGAGTGGAGTGGAGAGGCAGAATCACCTCCCTTGACCTGCTGGCCCTGTTGCTTTTGATGTAGCCCAAGGGTGTGGTTGGCTTTCTGGGATGTGAGTGCACATTGCCATGACATGTCAAACTTCTCATCCACCAGCATCCCCAAGTGCTTCTCCCCAGGGCTGCTCTCTAAGGTCACAGCAGTCATGCAACAGCTACTCTCTTGGAACAAGACAGTAGACTAATATCCTGAGATTGCTTTCTCAACCACCTGAACTGTAGTCAGTTCCCTCTGCTGTAGCATTTTCCCATCTAGCTTTCTTTCCTTAAAAAAAAAAAATAAATGGCAGTCATCAACAAAGTTGGAGTCTCCTCTTCACCTCATCTGACCAAATTTTCTTTGAGTAAAGCATTCCCTTGGCAAGGACAAGACTTGGAAGTTCCCTGCTGTGGCTGCTGGCCCCATGCCCTGGCAGGGTCATGCCACTTGACAGCCATGGTGCTCAGTGGCTGCAATGCTCATGCTGCTCAATTCTGAATCCTTCTTGGTGGGGATCCTCAGTGGTTATTGACAATGGACATCTCAAAGGGCTTGGGTGCCTCATAGCCAAGTGGAAACCTGACTTAGAGAATTAATAATGAGCTCTATGAGTGATATTCCTAACAGCAGCAATGGGTTGTTTATTGAAGGTGAAAAATAATTATAATGTGTTAAAGAGAAAAGGGAGCATATAAGAGGAATAACACTGGAAGACAGTAAAATATCTCAGGACATCCCTGCTCACAGTCCTGGACAAGGAAAGGATGAAGACAAGTTCCTAGAAAAAAAAACACTGACACAGTAAAACAAAATAGACAGTATTCTTCACATTCAGCCTCTTAATCTGTTCACCCTCTGTTACTTTATGAAAAATTGAGGTAAACACTTTTTTTCCCCCTAAGAAAACCCACCAACCCCTACCTCCTCCCAAAACCCAAAACCAAAACCATCTCACTTAGAAGCTTTTTTTTTTTTAAATGTAACTGTAAAAAGAAGTCTAAGAGGTTTATAGGCTTACTCAAACAAGACAAAACACCAGACAACTCATCTATCCAGTCAAAGAAACACAAAACAGTTCACAGTAATTCATGAATGTGCTAAACATGCTCATAAAACATGGATGTAAAGTAAGTTTAGTCACAGTGATTCATTTTAGTGTTATGTGTCTTTTTCTCTAAGAGCGCTGCACACATTGTAGGCATTGTGCCTTTAGGGGTAAGCATCATCTTATTTTCACATTTGCCTGCATTGTCAAACTGTAAAAAAACTGGTCGCCCTCAGCCTATACTAAGGTTAGTGGAAGTATCTAGGCTCTTGCTGCTCTGATTCAATAGTCTGATGTTTTAAGGTCTAGTTTAAGTCATTCACTCTCAATTGTTATTTCCCCCCAGTAGCTATAAAGGGTCTCTAGCGTATTTGGGGCAATAAATTTTTATGTGTCTTGTTGATATCTCAACTGAAACTAGCACTTGCTTTCCTACTTTGCAACTATCTGTATCATACAGAAAGAGTTATCACCTCAGCAGTACCTTTGGTCATCCTTTGTGGCAGTTGTTGAGAATTGGTCATTACTGGGTAGCATTAGGCTCCATTCAGCACCCACACTCTGCTTTGTGAGAGCTCTGGGGGCTGAAAGAGGCACCAGTACAAGGCTTTGGTGAAATGAAGGCCACTGAAACATGATCCCTCACAGGCCTGGCAAAATTATGAGAGCATTAGAAGCTGTGATTAATCTAAGTTTGATCTGACTTGCAGTCTGGGCTCTGGCATGAAGTTGTCATTTTTACTTTCTTGCTCCCTGGCATCTTGTCTCTTGACCTACCCAGAGGACAAACGCTATTACTAAATGGTTCCCTAACATCTCAGAAAGAGTTTTAGCAACTAGTACTAAAATACCTAGTGAATAATTGTGTCAATACTTGGGCTGCTTTGAGTCCCTCTTCCCTATGGATTTAAAAGTACTTAAAAAATGTGCAGAGACTCAGACTTTCTCTGAGAAGATTCTGCATCCTATTTTAAGTAACGAACCACCTCTTTCTATTTTTCAGGTGACATCCCTAATGATCAGAAAACAACTCAAGCTCTGTCAATATTATAAGAACATTTGTTGTTTTATTCTTTTTGGTGGGTACAAAAACCACAGTTTCTTACACAGAACAAGATTATAAATAATATCTGTAACATGAGTGACCCGTAGTCTCTTTTGATTCTACACTGCAGACTGATGAAGTACTCTAAACATTTTATAATTTTTTTTCTTGTATTAGACAGATGCAAATCTGTGGAACACAGAATGATGGAACAGAATGAAGGTAACAGCAAACAAGAGGATGACCAACAATTTTTATAAAAAAAAATTCTCTGAATTTTATTACAGTGATGGCATTTTATATCAATTATTGCAATGATTTTTCCCTAAGATGGTTAGAAAAAAGAATTGTGTTGTCCTCTACTGAATTTACATCAGTTAAAAAGCAAGCATGTTTCAATATTCCTCTTTTTCCAAAGAAAATGTAAATAATTTCTTTATTTTTTCACAGGATTTACATATTTATTATTTTTTTATCACAGTTTAGTGATTCATTTCTACAGCTGAATAGCTGAGTATTCTTCCATTGTATATATTGATGTTCTGGAGACACAGGTTAGCATGTTCATTGACTTCTATAGCTATTTTTCTTTCTTTGTCAAGACAAAGACCAAAATGGTGTTCTTTCTGAGCATGTTCTTCACAGTTTAATGCGCTAAATTGGCAAGTCTTATTAGTTTTAAGTCCACTCAAGTGAAATTTGTTGCTGTTAATACACCCTTCCCAGCCCCCTCCCCCCATCAAAACTAAATTATGAATTTTCCTGATATAAAATCTGAGTTTGGGTTTCCGAGCTGAGCTCATGCACACATTGTTGCTGATGATGTCTGGCGCATTTGGACGTACTTCCCTTTCTCAGCCAAATTATTAGTTCATCAATGACACTCCCATGTCGTTACAGTCTGTGCTGTGTTCCCATCAGTCACCAACACAGTTTGATTAAGGCACTCAATTATTTTTTTGGTTTTTATGGTAGGTCCGATGCAATTACAGCCAATCCTGAACTTTGTCTAATTGCAGTTCCAGTATGCACGGCCTTCGGGCAGTCGGGAGTCAATACACGTCCGTTTTCTCCCACACTCCCTGTGATGGATAATCTGGCTTTGTTTCTTATGGCTTCAGAAAAGGTAAGCTAGGTTTGAAGAAAAAGCAGAAAAGAAGAAAGTGTTATAATGTTTCTGTCCTTCAACCAACCAGGACACAGCAAACACCAAAATATTAAATTCTAGACATCTGCATTTTTTTTAATGTTAACATTAAATATAAAAATAGTAATCATCATAAATAATAATACATAGCATTTAAGTCTACTAGGGAAAAAAAAGACTAGCAATTCTGAGGTAAATTTCATTACAATAAATTGTTACTGATTTAAATATCTGAATTTGACTATGAAATTAACTGAAGAGGCAATACCTTCATCTAAACTGTTCTAAACTATATTTATATACAGTGAAAAGACCTTTATGAACCTGAAAGTATTAGCATCTGTGAATAAAGTCATGCACGGGTGTTTATAGGCTTTGTTCTTCAACTAGGAATGTCAAGATAAAATATAACTACCAAAAATTGTTTATAAATTGCAATAGCTGGATCAGCTATCTTTGTGACAAATCAAATCTAGAGAATTTATTTCTTTTCCAAATGCATGCACTTAGTATCAGGAAATGTGAAAATTGTCCTCAAATCTCTTTCAGATATATATATTTTCCTGCAATTAGAGAAGGTGGAAACTTTCAGAGGAAATGTAATTTATTGAGAGAAAATACAGTTTTCTACATTGTCTAAATTTTCCACAAGAAGGTTTAAGTTTTTATTACTTTAAAATCTTTACTTTTAGGTAAATCAGAATAAAATACCTTGTTTAGGTACTAAATTACTCAAGCAAAAAAAAAAAATCTAGATTTGTTAAAAGGTTTGCAGTATCTAACTTTAGTTATCAAAAAATCAGTAACCTAATCTAATAGAGCATTCTCATATGATAACAGAAAAAGCCAAGATGACTAGTTTAGAGTAAATGATTTTCAGATGACTGAAATGAGGGGAGGTGTCTAAGGTCAAACAATGCAGCAAGGACACCTTGAACAACAGGCACCCAAACTATATTACATTGAAAGAGATTTCGGATATAACCATATTAAGATATTAGTGGGGAAATCTGATTTCCAGTCAGTAGAAGTTAAATATATATATATGCACAACTAACTCATGTATATGGTGTGCAGGGATGCAGTCTGAAACATCAATTGAAAAAAACCAGCAAAGGGATGACAAACATCATAATATCATTTTATTTGTCTTAATACTGATCTCTGCATTTTGAACTTTATCCCTCTGAGCCCGGTTTCTCCTTCTGAGGTAGCAGTGAAATCCTGAGCTGGTGTTTGATATGCGAAGTTCATTTCATATATGAATGTGTGTGTATAGGGATGAGGGAGAGTCCTTAAAAATCCCAAACATTTCCACCATTTCTGGTGCGCTTCTGTGGAAATGCATCCATCTAACATTGCATTGCTGTCAGCAGCTCCTTCAAAAAGAATTGCCAAAATACAGCGACTCTTGTGGCACAGGCAGAGTTTGGATATAAAAGTAGTTTTCCAAATCAATCACCCTAAAAACTTCAGCCCTCACAAGCATCTGAATTCAGGAAAAGGCCTCAGCTTGCAGAGGGCATTATGGCATTCCCCTTATGCTGAAAACCCTCAGCTTTAGTAATTGTCAACTGTGATGTCCAAAGTCACCCTTTGAAAATTTTCCCTGCTGCCACTGCCACAAGATATGTTACCAAACATATCTTGACCTAAAACAACATCCAGATACAAAAAGAGCAGCAGAGGTAATGAGGGAGTGGGGACCTGGGCCTATACACTACCAAATACTTCAACTACTTCCCAGCAGCAAATAAAAACCTTTGCATTTGCAAAGCACAGACACAATACAACGTGGTGTAGGACCACATAGTGCACTTCCAGAGTCCTGTTGCAAATGGATGTTGAGGACTGGTAACTGTCTGCAGAAGTGCACAGAACATGTTTTGGTCAATGGCAAGAAAAAACCAGAGGCGTTCTAGTTTGGGGGAAGGGTGAGAGTCCAAACCAGATTAGAAAGCAAACCTGGGTGGGAAAGGGACAGCTTACTCCAGATGTGCTAAATTTCCCAGAAAGTCATCAGTATGTACCAGAGTCTCACTATGACTTTGATCAACTATCTCTTCATGGCCATTCAGTGTTTGCCACTGGGAATTCTGAGCAAGACCACAGATTTATATGGGATATACCAGTTGTGTGTAACTGTGGTTTAGCAGCTCAGTCTATAGAGCCTTCTGGCCACTGACAACACACTCAGGACAGAAAGACAACAAAAAGGATCCAGAAATGAACAAAAAAATCAAACGAGAATAACACTTTCTCAGCAGCCTTCCACAGAAGAGCAGAAAAGCTGCAAGAAAATAACTCTTCTCCACTCATGGCAGAGATAACAACAGCTCAGCAACACACCACAGAAACAACTCAGGCAATTACAAAGCCAGGAGAAGCAGGTCAGACTTGTACTTGGGACAGTGCCACAAAGCCAAGTAACCAAGTAGGTTTTTGCTTTGTATTTTTAACTACTCTGTAGGTAACAAGCCAGGCTAATACTCTGCTTAACTGTGCTGCTACAATTTCAGATTTATGGTCTGGCTGCAGAAACAGTTTCAGGAGTGGCTGGGATGAGAGGGAAAAGTTTCAATATTTACTGTGAATATTACCCAAACTGTTAAAGTCTCTTAGCAGTAACTGTATGCAGTTAATAGTGGCAATGTATTTTCAAATTTGTCATTAGTTTTGATTAAATTAGTTGTGGAATTAATAATGTGAAAACACTGACTGCCTTGTTCCTACTGGGAAATGGAATATGGGATTTTAGGAAACTAATATCCTCAGTCTATGTAATACAAACATTCTAGCCCCTGTGCGTTCTTTTTTTGTTCACGCTCCTCTAGTACCTGGATCACATGGAGGTGTCTTTGGAACAAATATCTAAGATGAACTTTCAATGGATTTTTCTCTCTTGATTATGAAATTGAAAGTATACCAGTCAAAATAAGTGCACTATACATTTCCTGAGCCATCCTGTAGCACTTCACCTTTTTTTTGTAGTTAATTGTAATAATAATGTTTGTATTGATTTTTGTAGTTTTGTAATTAATTTCATTCATTAATTATAAACAATAGCATAAGATGGGAGAGCAAGAGAAGGCAGCTGAGCTGGATGCTGGTTCCTGAGGTTCATGGCCCACTGAGAAGGCCATGGAGAGGTGGCGGTGGTGGCTGGCTGGCTACTGGGCCAATCCCTTCAAAAGCCTTTGGGCTGGGGGTGAGGAACTCAGAACAGCTGGAGAGAAGGATGTTAGGCTCCACACTATTCTCAGCATGTATACTAAGGGCTTACCACTGGTACGCAAAAATGGAACGCTGCTTCTCAGGAGAGGAGGAAGGGATTGTTCCCTCCTTAAAGGAAACTTTCTTCCCTACCTTCAGCAGATGCAACTGCCTGTCATCCCTTCTGAATGTCTTTAACCCACACACAGAGACTAGGCCTTTATCATATAGACCAGTCCTTACATACAGACTAGTCCTTCATTTTCTTCTGCCTCACAGGCAGGTGAATATTCCTGAGGTAACTCACATTTGACTGGATGAAACTAAAATAAAAAACATGATAGTGAATATTAATTGCCAAGAGGGTTATTTAAGCTATTTTATATTAGTTTAAAACATATACCATTAAAACTATTTGGTGTTAGCTCAAGAAGTCAGAGTGTTGGTTACTCATGCAGGTTAGAACCACCAAGCATCTTTCCATATTAGCAATTTTTAGTTCCAATATGATCTCTTTACTCCTTGGATAAACAAACCTATCAAAGGTATCAAAATGCATAAGATAGACATATTTCTGCAGAAATATGTGCAACCAGTGTAGTGGGCTCTGTGCTGCTGCCAGTTAAACAGGGCTTTATGACTAGCACATGTATGAACAGATGGCACAGTCACCCTGTGCAGAGTGTAGCACACATGCACCACTCGCTGCCTGTTTGGCCAGGAGAGGATGACTGGACCTTGGCAGTCTTCCATATATGAGCATAAGCACGTTTATAAGAAGTTCACTTGGAATTTCTCAGGTAAATATTACATCAAGCAAGCAGAATACAGAATTTCAGAAGTCTGTAAATATTTGTTCAAAATCCTAGTGGTTTGTGACTGTTAAAAGTCTGCACCCTGGTTTTTAAATGACTATTAGAAGTTTCATGACCCAAACATGAATTTTCAATAAAATAAAATGCAATGCTTTAATATATTTTTAATATATTTTAAAATATATTTTTCCTATAAGAATTCATCTCTGTGTTGCATCAAGTCCTACAGAAATACATGCTTTAGAGAAAGGTACTTATGATCTTTCCTTAAAAAACAAAACTTAGTTAGCTCTATTTTTCTATCATAAGAAAACACTAAGGCTAAAAAAAATTTTACAAGTATAATCATAGTGTCTGTTGCACTGGAATCACAGAGCTGGGTGGGAACTGTGGGGATTGTCAAGTCATGTTTAGTGTGCTCAGACAGTTTGGGTCAGGTCAGTATTTGAATGAAAGCTTAAATCTTTTGTTTGCTTTCTTTATGTTTTGAATGCATTGCACTCTGTAAACTTGATAAGGAATACTTTTTCTGGGACTCTTACTTTTATACCAGGCTGGGGATACTCTCATTTGTGGGCACATCAATAAACAATTTATAGGAAAAAGCACTCTTCATTTGGATTTTGCAAAATTTTTTTGCACAAGATTACTTCTTTTTAAGACCCTTATTACTGACAGTAGGGAGTGAACTTGGGAGGTCAATATTAGCATCTGGAATTCCTGATTCCCAATTCACAGTAATGAACACTGGCCTATACTCTTGGAGTCCCCTTGACACGTACTATGCCTCACATTTTCTCTAGCGAATAAAGTGCGCAGCTAGCACTTTTTTCTTTTTTTTTTCCTTTTTTTTTTTTTTACAGGGGGAAATTAGGCAGCTCTGTTACAATAAAAATATTCCCAGGGTCATGACTTCTTCTACAACAGGGAGCAAAAGAAAACTACACAACAACAGTATATTTCGGGACAATTTCCCAGCCAGCGTACACCAAGCCCCCTCCCTCGCCCCCCGAGAACCCACCTATTCCTCGTAGCGCTCCAGCTATCATGCTCAAACACCATTCTCTGCTCACTCTGTGTTTGCTCTGTACTGTATGGTTCGGTATTGTACCGGCTGTGCCTTTAGGCTGTAAGCTCCTCGGGACAGGGACCTGTTATGTGTTTGGCACACTTCGCCTATTGTACAGCGCCGTGTACTCCAGCGCTATATAAATAATAAATAAAAAATAAGAATTGTATCTCCAGTTGTTTCCTACAATCTTTTTTTTTTCTAGGTGGCAACATAAATGTTATATTCCTCATCTTGTTTCCCTAAATCTGTGTTTCTTACTTCCACTACAGGGATGGCTCAGTGATTTTGGGAAAATGTAGCTCAAGATTTTTGTTAACAGAAGACGTATGTGGCTTGCTATTTGCAAGGGCAAGGGAGCTCAAGGTAGCATGACAGCTAAGGGTCCTAGCTGCACATTCACTAATAAAGCAGCCCATATAGCTTGGGAGCTATGTAGAAGTTATATTTAGAAGCTCATTTTGCTGCTATGTGCCGTTTCCAAAGGTCAGTGAGTTGATTTGTCTAATGATTAGCTGGCAAGATACTCACTGTATGGATGAGGGCAAGTACATTAGTAAACCATCCCTGCACACTTACTCAGGAGAGCTATGGAGGATGCAGCTCGGCAGCATCAGTGCTTCAGCCTCCAAAATCTCTGTGTGAGTATCTAAAATGCACTAGTCTTGACCTAGGTAATGGGTATGTTACTGAAAGCTGAGGACAATAATCAAGGTCTATCCGAGGTTAATGTCTTTGTGACTATTATAGTGGGAAAAGACTGACCTGAAGCAGAATATTGTGAAAAAAAGAAAGCCACACAATTAGCATAAAACATGTATCCAAGGGGGGATGAAGGAACATGGAGGGGAGGAGGGAGAGAAGGTAAAACAACATTTAGACTTCTTGTAACAGTGCCTTTTCTTCCATTCATTAACTATGGTTCAGTGACATTGCCTATCCTAAATCTTGATTATAATGAAGTTCCAGTTAGGGCCAACATCAAATAATACAGGTTTGCAGCAATTTGTCACTAGTAGAGTGCAAATTTTTAGCAAAACAGACTGCCCAATCACGTACTTAAACACTGGCCCTCTGGATATATGCTTTCTGATTTCAATTGGTTGTCATTTCCCAACTTATTCGACAACTTTGAGCTGTTCAAAATGTATTTTTCATGTTAAAAATTCCTTGCAATGCAGATGTCTATTAGCAACATAGAATAATGTACTGTACATCTGCAGCCAAAAGAACTGAACCACTTTGCACTGAAGTTTTCCAAAATATAAAGCTCTGTTCAGAAGCAAGCACCACTAGACAGACATGTCACAACACTGCGTTACAAGATGCATCACCCACTCGCTGTAGTAGGCCCTAAGTCCTACCCCTAAATTTTAATACTTTCGGTTCCATATACGTTGTAACCTTCTCTATAAGTTGCTAAATTCTGGGTATTCTGCGAGGAAGTTGGGTTAAAAGTCTGTGCACTCTTTGCCACCTTCATTCGTTTCGCCTCTGCCCTGGACTTGTAACAGAACTCTATCAAAGCCACCAGCATTGCCAAGCCCAAGCCTCCAACCAGAATGTAGAAGACTCCAGCAACGTTGCTGAGACTCAAGGCACTCGTCTTGTCCTGGGAAAACAGAAGTGACACAGTTAACCCTGGAAAACAGATCCCCACAAGGGTACACATTAAAACATTGGAAATAGAAATAAATAACAATGTTTAGCTGAAATTTAATGACAGTTGTCTACATAATTTCCCAAAATTTGACCTATCTGGATCTATAAAATATATTTTAAGCAACTAGTTTTCCTGGTTGGCATAAAAAATATTACAAGTATATTGCCAACATATCAGGATGTCACTGCTTGTGTACTGCAAAGCATTGCTTCCATTAAGTGGAGAATTAAGCAATGACATGTCTAGCTCTCTTTAGGGGATATTTCAGCACTGATATGAACCTGCATTTATGTAAAGCTCTTCAGAAGCCTTGGAATCTAGAAATCCATTTGTATCAGACAAGACTCTGCTTGATCTTTACAAAAACAGTGATTGTACTTGTGGTAGGCATTGCTGTTAATTTAAAAGATCCAGACTGAGCTCTTGATACTTAAATGACAGGTGAAAACAACATGAGGCTTAATTTCTTTCTTTGAGCAAACACTTCCTTTTACAGTGCACACTGTACCATACACATGATGATATATTTGCCTCTTACCTATTATTGTATTTTCTTTTTGTTTTACTACAGATACAGTTCTGGAACATGCCCATGGACTACTAAGGCTCATTAACAGTAAACTTCTAAATAGCAATTTATGAAATTTTGCAAATTATTCATACTCTAGACAACAGTGAGAGCTTTCTTTAGCAAATTGTTAAATATACATAATTTTACAAGCAATCACCTTCTTGGTGTATTGTAATAAAAAACTATTCTACATTTCTCTATGCTTCACTGCTTAGTTATGAATCACATTTTTCTGACTTGAAATCCCTGTGCATTTTTAGAATAGTTCTCAAGGAACTCTCTCAGGAATGATTCCATATCTACATCG
>VWZF01003799.1:61831-183211 GCA_013396755.1 Sclerurus mexicanus
CCTGTGTGTGCCAGCAGATTCCTATGGGAAAATTAATCTCTCGCAATATGACAAAATCCATTATTAAAATGTTAATTAATGAATTTCAAGGCTTAATAAATAAATAACCAGTGCAAACATTAATTAGTATAGTGTAACTGAACCTTTTAAAATAGTTACCACTGAGGAAAAAAGGGGCTTGTTACACTCTATAACTGGTTTAACTGGAAATCCCCAAGTTCTTATGTATTAATATATTTGTGCATGTTTGTATATATATGTATTTAATACCCCAATAACAGCTTCTGAACCTTGTATGCTATTTTTAGCTTTAGGGATCCTGTCTCCATACGTTCTGATTACTCTTTTTATATGTATCTAAAGCGTGGGGATTCACCTCACCCAAGTTTTTTCACCCCTGAATTATGCCCCAGGCCTTGTCTGCCTGTCCAGGTCTCCCTGTAGTTAAGGGAAAAAGGTAGGTACCTCCAAATAGTGGGCTTAGATACCAGTTTTAACAATGGATGATGTTGAGATGCCCGTCTCTTCATTTACTCTTGAGGAAGCCTTGGTGCCTTGGAGAAATTTTTGACAGACACAGTTGGGTGAGAAGATTTCCCAGGTACTCCCAAGAGATCCTTCTAAGTAAAGAAAAAGCTTCATCCACTTTCCAATTCCCACATATTTAATTCATATGGAATACTCTGCTTCTAGAACTGAAAATGCCAATTTCTTGCTCTTTTCCAGTATTCAAACTTACATTTTGCCTTCAGGCTTCCTGGAAGCAGGCTGTGCAGGTTGATAGTGGAATATGAGAGTCCTATAGCTGTGAAATGAGTGGGTAGCAGTTTGGGGTTGCCTGTCAACATGATCCTCTGTTTACTTCTAGTACAAGTGCAAAATAATTTATATTATTTGGCTAGCTGTCATCTGTAACATGTCGTGCACCGGCACTGAGCCACATTTTGGTGCTCCCAAATCCCATCAATGTAACAGTGTTACGGCAAAGATAAGGGGCATACAGGTATTGTTCTCACTTGGAAAATCAGAAGCCTGTAGAGTTGTTGCAGATTGAAGTGATAACTAGGCCTAGATATGAACTATCAAGACCAGCAGCAAGGTGAGAACAAAACAGAAAACAAGTGCCTCCAAGTCCTTTGCTTTTATGTCAGTATTAACAGTTTAGGCATATAAAGCCTGAAACAGGCAGGGACTTTTTTCTTCTTTGCAACTGTAGTTCCTATAATATCCTTTCTGCATTGTCTCTGCAAGGAAGCACTCAGGTTTTCCTTTGTGAAAAACAATAAATTTCACACTTAAAATTGCCATGCTACCCTCACTATATGACTGAACTCAGTGGCGATGGTCAGCAGAGATTAGGCAATTCCCACTTTTCACCGGAATACAGCCAGTGATGTGACTGAGGCCAGGCCCTTGTTTGTCCTCTCCACTAATTTTGTTGCAAAATTTTCTGAATGAAGGCACTGCAGAAACCCAGGGAAGCCTGTCCCCTGCCTCTCACTTTCTCACCTGTGCTAGCAAGGATGTGTGACATATCCTTTGCATCTACCCTCACACAGTCCCAGCTGTGGTGAGGGCAAAGCACTCCAAGAAAAATTTAAAAGTATATGTTTAAAATATATTAAAATATTTTACACTTTCAAAACAAGATTTTTGTCCTAATTTATATCAGTCAGCTGCAATGGGAAATGTACATGGTCCAGTATGAGAAGCCCAGGCAAAGGGGCTGCAGAATGGAAAAGGAAGATTTTTGCTTATGCTTTTCAGAATAGCAACATAAATACCTATTTGCAATCAGAGTGAGTGCAGGTGTAGCAAATTTTAATGTATTTTAAGCTTTATTTCATTTGGGTTTTTTTCATTATAGTAGATTTTCAACAGCTCTCATAGGAGATGCATGCCCAGATCATCTCGGCTCTCAGGGCAAGTCACTTATTTTGACCATGTCAGTCATGAACTCAAAGACTACAACTTGTTACTATGTTGTTTATCCAATCAGTAGGTGGATACCTCTGCTAATATTAAAGGGAACAGAAACCAAAATCAATAAGGCTTGCTGTATGTGAACAAGACTAATGTACTGAAGTTATACACAGGGGATAAACCCAGCATTTATAATTAAATTTCCCATCAAGTTCAGTATTGTATACTTAATGTGGCAATGGGAAGTTACTACAGATTTGGGGTTTGTTCAAGTTGCTTAGTGATTTCTGAATTACTAATGCTGGGCTAAATCTTCAGCTCCAGTAAATTGGTGCAGTTTGTGAAAATTGGTATCGTTTTTCCAGTGTACAGCTGCTGAGAATCTCTGCTCATATATAAGCAGGATCAATCTACCTCAAATTCATGTAAGGATAAAATAAGAGAAATAATAATTAAAATTACCCTTTATCTATGGAGAAGAATTTGCCTTCTGTAGCCATAGTGCAAAACTGCTGTGTGACAGCACAGGAGACCTTGTTCTTCATCCATGTGCTGAAGTAGGTGTTGGCACAGCCCAGCCTGGGCACAGGGACACTAATTTTCTACCTTTTCATCATGTTCCCAGTCCTTCTACCTCCTCTCTTGGCTTCTTACTCATTTCCTCCTTTCCTGTCATCAATCACTTGCTATTGGAAAGGCTGTTTTTTTAAGAGCCTCAGGCTGGATCTAGAGCCAGCAACATCAGCGAAATCACAGTGCTTTAAAATGGCATTAATGAAGTTGTGTGCTAGCTGCATTCAGGACAACAAATGGGTAATTACAGCATTTAAATCACAATAGTGAGTGATTGTGAAACTAATATAGAATTCTAGCAGACAGGGATTTTAAAATGCAATCGTGACTATGCTTTAGGAGCATTTTCATTACCCACTCATGGCTGAACCATTAATTAAGTGTAAAGTCAGTCTCATCTGCTGAAGGAAATAAAGAAGGGCTTCCATGTACTCCTGAGGGATGCCAGACTGGAGAAGATCTTCATCAACACAGCTTCCCTCCTCTCACGTTTTTATAAAAACAATGGAGTAGAGTGGTGAAAACTGTTTTAGTACCTTCCCATTCACAACATGATATGATGATGGCATACAGTTAGGATCCAAGGTAATACTTCCAAAAGCACTCAAAGGACTTGGGGACCTCAGTTTTACCTTCAACCATGAACTAATTAATGAGGTCACTAAAACACAGGTGGTTCACACAAGGCAGCTCTCTAAACTGCCTTTCTGAATTTTGGAAGATTGTCCCTTAAAGGGAATAATAAATGGGGAGGCTAGAGATGACCTTTTAAGAGCACAGAATGGAGGTAGGAGAAATCTTGTTTTATAGAGGAGAACTGCTGAGCTCCCAATAAACTCCCTGTAAGTCCTCTGTACTATCATGAAGGGTTATTCTGGGTGTAGACTCTCATATTCTGACTTGTGAATCTCAAATAGTAACAGCACAGTTATCAGTCAAGCCTCAAGAGCTGTATTTCTTTTAAGAGAAGAGAATGTTCTTATTCATCATAGTAGGAAGCCTGTAATCTGGACTGGAACTGCTAACAAAGCTCAGGGTTTGTTCTTTTTAAATTCATACAATGAAAAGAAGTATTAGCTACAGATGCTTAAGAACTTAGTTTAGGACTTGTTGGTAGCTGTCAGGTTTACAATAACAGTGCATAGTATCCTGGTTATTCCACTAATGATTATTTTCTATTAAAAAAAAAACAAAACACATACTTGGAACTCCATTAATTCAGTAGAAAGCCTCTTACTGACTTCTATTGATCAAGACTGTTCCTGAACAAGGAAATTGATTTTATAGATGATAAATGGCTAACTAACACTTTGAAGAATCAGACTGGCTATAGTTTATATCCCAAGATCAGATGCTGCTGCAATGCAGAATTTGAGGAACATGGTAATGCCCATTTAATCTGCATGATGTGCCTGATTCTACCGAGGGTGGGCAGTGCAGGCGCATGATAGACCTGGAGCTTCCCAGGAGCACTAGTACTGCCTACTCACTCAACTGTGCCTAGGAAAAAGTGTGACAAGAAACAGGCCCGAGGTCTGATGAATGCTCATGGCAGGCTGTATACAGTCCTAGAACCACAGGCTGAGCCCCATAGTGTTCTCCATCCTTTGTTAACACTGTCTTGCTCACCATGTTTTCTATTGTATCCTGAATTGCTTGTGTCACCTATTGTTTATTTCAACTGGAAATGTGTTCCTTCACCCCTCCTATGTTCATGGGTCCCACTTGTTTCTGCATGGACTGCACTCCTTGCCTTTATTTTCTACTTTTTTTTCCCTCCCACTCCTTTGTCTGTCACTTGCCATCAAGCCAAACTTGCTCCTTCAGTACTTTTAGACCTTTCCCCGGTGAAGCCCTGCCTGTCCCTCTGCCATGAGCTGCTCCCCTTTTCCCTTCTTCATGATTCAAAGCACCTGTGGCTACTAATCAGGGAAAGTAAGTTAAAAACATCCTTAGTTTGCCACCTAGCTTTTATCTCACCTTGAAACCACAGCAGGTTTATGACAAGTGTATTTTAAGAAAATGGAGGTATTTTAATGATTTGATTCCCTATGACATTTAAAAAAATAAAAATACTCCTCCCCCAATAATGCAAAAGTGCAGGCTTGGGTGGAACATTTGATAGTAGCAATGGGGGAGGTCTGTGGTTCACTTATCAACTTTCTTAGTAGAAGCTGATGTCTGATCCACTTGCAGGTAAGTGCTATCAGGTCTAATATATCCAAGCACTTTGAAAGAGAAAATAGAGACCATTTTTGAAACTGTGACTGCTGGCGAGTGGTGTGGGGAAAAATAGGTAGAGCAGCAGGATTGAAGGCAAAGTGAAGAGGATTAGGAGACCAGTTCTAGGTGAGTGCAGAACAGCCCAAGGGATGGTCCCTGAGGCCAGGACACAGCATGAAAGAGCAGGAGGACTAAAGAAGGAGAGAAAATAGTAAGAAAAAAAATATATGTAGGCAACTGTAAAGAAAGCTACATAAACAGTGTATGACAAATCAGTCAAATTTAATCATCTATATCTGAGTAGCTCTATGCCTGCACAGTTACCTGTGCAGCATTTTCTCATATATTGTTCACACACAAGCACATAAATAAATACTATTACGTGCTGCCAGGCATGGAAGGGGTATTTTTAATACCTTCATTCTCCCCCACCTCGCCATCTTTCATGTTTTTGGTTCTTTTCAGCAGCAGGCAGTTTCTCAAATAAGGCTGTGAGGAGGCAAGGAAGTACTGGTACTGACCATATGGAAGATATGTGAATACAGAAAGAATAAGAAGCTGTCAACACCTCCTCCTAACATGCAGCCTAAAATTCCTGTCTGATAAATTATTCCTAGGGAACCACCATGGATTTCAGTTTGCTGGAAAGATATCAAGAAATCTCAGAATGAAGATAATTTATCTGAAATTTGTCTTCCTATTTTGGATACTTGTGAAAATTGTAACTTGTACCAGTATTGTTTAAGTCAATAATAGATCCCTGAGCCTGGACCATACATTAAATTATTCCTCAGAGGTAGTCACACTGATTTTTGCCCTTTTCCTCTATTGCCACTGAAAAATATTTTGGGTAGTACCATATAGTAGGAGAAAAGTCTGAGGTGGTGAGCAGGCTCCTGAAGGTATCAAACTGCTTGTTCACAAGAGCAAGCTTGAAAAAAGCTCACCACGATTTCAGAAGGTGCAGGTTTCTGAAAACTGGGGATAGATCTCACCCCAGAGACAGTTTATGAGTTCCCCCTGGGGTGCTTAAACAAATGCAAATATTTTTGCTTTGACAGTAATTGCATACACCTCTATTTTAACTGCAGGTACCACCAGTGCTGTTCTACTGGTGAAGCTGTTTTGTTGCAGGTAAAACCCCAGCAGATGCACCAATTACTTTACATACTGTTTACCCGCTTTTGGTGACATTGAGGCTAACCTTGGAGTCACCTCCCCCGCTGCCACATTCTCCTTTGTCGTACCACCATTTGTTTTTCAATTTGTCCAAGAGGCCTTGTTCATTCAGTTTTAAAACTGCGAGGTTAACAGCATTTCTTGAAACGATAAAACATATTTTGTAAGAAACTGCACAGCTGTTAAGATGTTAGAAGGAATGAGGACTTAAGCTGTTTATAAGCTTGATCCACACACTAAATAAACCTCTCATTTCCATATTTCAAAGCCCTTGGCAGCACAAATAATCATGGTTACTTTCAAATGTGAAAAATGTGTTTCCAGTGTAGAAATGATTTTCAGAATGGCTTGAATTTTAACATGAAAATTCTATCAACCAACCCAAACTATTTTTGCAAAATGATGATAAAACTCTGCCTGGAATTAAAACTGATTTGCACAGATTTATTTTAACCTATATTTGAAGTATGTTTAGTGTGGGCCTAGGCTGTTTTTTCAAGCAGATGGGAAAATTGTCCCCATGTACTTAAGAGACAAGATCCAGACAGCCTATGCTAGACACAGCCAGTCACTGTGTCACATACAATTTTGACGTGCAGCACTTCAGACTGATCCTACACAAGTTATGGGACAAGGCTCCAGAAACAGGCTGTATAAGGAAGAGCCGAAGAGGAGCGCTAACAACTCACACACTAAGATGCTGTCTAGAGCCAGTCAATAGAAAGCACTGGACAAAGGTGTTGAGAGTCCTCTCTGCCTGAAGCTCTATCCTCTGCCGTAGGCACATCTGTACCTTTGGGATCTGAGCTCTAGAGTCTTGCTCCGTTTGTATGGTAGAGGATTAGCTGACATGCAAGACCTAAGCAAGGGTCTAGCTTAGTGGCATGACTCTGGGGACTGCCCTGCTATTCAGGGAGAGCACACTGTTTCCCAGCCCAAAGGGCAACTGCAGTATGGAGGAGGAAAGTGGTGGTGGAGGGCATTCTTGCTGGGGAAACCTGTGAACAGTGCAGTCAAACAGGAGCTCAGTCGCTGGGAAGAAAAAACCCAGACAATTAGATGGGTGCTGAGATACAAGAAGGACATCCTGAGGACTTTTCCCTGGAGAGTTTGTACATGTTATGCTACCACTGGATGAAAGACAAATCCTGCTTTGCTAGGAACACAGTGGCATGGGCACAACAGACTTAAAAGGATTCTGTGAACCTGGTGTCCTCTGTATCATATTTAAATGCTCTTTTTTTCTGATTAGAGAAATAGTTGAGAGAGGCTTTGGATCTGTGCAGGCAGAGGGGTGTTGCCAACACAAAGGCTGAAGCACAGGATTACTGCTTCTGTATGAACTCAAGACTGATGGGACTGGTCTGAAACTTGGCCAAGAACTAGGACACAGCTGGTCCAAGGATGAAGTTGCTTCTGTGCATGGTCAGAGGTTTTCCTTTAGGTGTCCAAGAACATTAGGACTGGACGGCAGAGGGTAGACAGTATAGATCATCATACAAACCAAAATGTAAGGCATCTGGATTTATGATAGGAACTATAGTCACTATGGAACATGTTAAAATCAGTTAGTAACTAATCTGCCAAGGTATTTATGTAGCCTTTATGACCCTCAGATGAAACTTTGCCCTTGTTTAAGTGTACAACTTCCTACTTGTATTATTAAGACCCTCAACAGTCATGTATCCTACAGGTACACAATTACACCAATATTTATTTATAATTCATAATAATAAAATTTAATCTTCCCATTTTTATATCCAGAGATCCCTAGTGCATCCATGCCTATCAGACATGTATGCTCTTTCTGATGGTGTCTGCCCAGGCTTGCTTGTGGATCTGCAGAGGCACATGAAGCAGTGGCATCATGCATCTCCAAATGATCTTTGAGGTGTCAGTAGCTTTACTGTTCTTCAAGGATGATATGGTTGAGAAAGATGGAGTTTTTCTCTCTAAATTTGTTTAATGCTGTCAAGATCTATCTATCAGGACTGAGTGGGATTTGACAAGAACTATGTCATTGGCATCATCATCTCAACAATAATGAGAGGATGCAACACCTTCAAAGCAGTCAGAGAAGGGCTGGGGAAGAGAGATTCTCTGGTGGCAGGGCTCCATCAGATCATATGGCACCAGAAGACACTGGGGCTTGTGATTCACCCTCTCTAGAGATGGCTGGACTCTGGTCCCTGGGGGTCCCTTCTGGACTCAGAATGGAAATTTTTCTCTCACTTATTAGGTGAGATGTCTTCCTGGAAGACAGGTACAGACAGTAGTACTTCACACTTATGGAGTGTTCCTTAGAGTGTTCCTTACTACATTGGCCCATCTGTGGGGCAAATGTCAGTTTTAGGACTGTCTTCTGATAACAGTTTTTTATACAGCTCCTGCTGGAAGCAAGACAGTTCTTTGCTGACTGGCCATGAATTTTGGAAACTGCTTGTATGTAGCTCTGACTTTACCTAGCTTCATTGTAGTTAGATTTATATGAGATTTTCAATACAGATAAAGTAATAGCTTGTCTGTCCCTGAAAGTGAAAATGAGAATTGTAGGCTATAGTGGGAGTGTTAACAGACTGCTCTTTGTGGATAAATCTTTAAGAGGAATTTAGCAGCCAGGCTGACAAATATGACTTTGTATAAGTGCTCTAATTATGGTTTATACTCCAGAAGGAGAGAAGCAATTGCAAAACTGGAATGAAATTGTTCATTTGTCCCTTTTGTTCTTTGAAGCAATTGCTTTTGAACCAGTCATATTTACTACAGATTTTTCATACTCAGCTTTAAATTACAAAGCCTGTGTTTTTGGTCTGTTTGCCTCATTCAGAAAGGTCACTGTGTAGTCAGTCTTACCACTTAACAGACAAAATTTCAAAACGCTAAACATAAATTTTACCTTTGTAAGGACACTGGGACAGAGCCATAGATGAAAGATGATCCTAGGAATGCTATTTCTTTGATGTTGAACAATATGATTTATTCTGAAAGTGGATCGGATATATATCTGGAGCCTGCTGTCTACAAAGTCAATGTCAAAACTCCTTCTCCCTTCAACAGGATACAAACCAAGGTCTAATTTAGTGATGTTATGTCAGATTGTCACACTGGGTAGCAATAACATAAACAGCTGCTTTGACAGTGCTACAGATGTGGGCAGGAGTGATCACTCCCACAAAAAATGAAATGTATCTCAAGGAATATCACTAACTCTCAATTCAACATGCCACTTAATCTCAGCCTGATTTTAAAGTAGATGGGAAGCCCTATCAATCTGTCTATCTGTAAAAGCATCTTCATACTATTTCCTCTAAGCTGTAGTGTGTGAACATTAAAGCTCACCCAATTAGACAAAGTCCTTATGCTGAATTTCCTTAGAAAGTTTTTTCTTTCCAATCTTCATCTTATCTTGGGTGAAGATGGCACCTGATAATTTACAACCTTTTTCTCAAGCTTTTCAAGTTAATGTCTACTCAGACCTTTCATCTGGATGTTCTAAAATGAATTAAAAACAACTAGGTGATTTTTTGGACAACTAATGTAAGTTTTAATGATTAATTTTCATGTTGAAGGGAAAGAGCTTTCTCACTTGCCAAATGTTCAAATTTACCTTTCAAAGCATTAAAGATTATCAAGGAAAGATTTTCCACAGTCATTTAGAGAAGCTGCAGCTGGTTGATAGTAATACTAGAGTAATAAATAAATAAATGAAACCCATTCATGAGAGGGTTATTTAGCTGGGTTATTAGCCATATCCATAGACAGTTTCACAGCACAATAGAGAAATGGAATAAAAAAGATGAAAAAGTAAATGTGGATTTAAGCTGCAATCATCGCTCTGAAATTAAACTATTGTTTATAAACGTAACACATTATTGTCCTCATCGTGTCTAGTAGGCCATGTAAAACCAGGTTAGTTTCACACTGCTTTCTCTGTTGCTTTGTTATCCAGGTCCACCTCCACATGTGGAAACAAATAATTTCCTTCTGGTCACCAAAACACACAGAACCTTTGCTCAATACTGCTGTATCTCCCACACAGATATGTTATAACTGAGAGCCTAAAACGTGCAATAGCGACTGCATTGAAAACTATATCCCGAGACCCCAGATCCAGGCTAGATCACTCACACTCATCCTATAAAGTGCTTCATTTTGTCACAGAGGAAGGAATTTTGAAACTTGAGTATCTGTGGCAGAAACTTTTCTTTCATTTTAAAAAATAGAACTGTATCCTGAATACCACACTTAGTCAAAACTTTCACTGAAGAACAATGTGTTCCTCAGTAAAGGAACTGAAGTATTTGCAAGAGTCAGGGTTTAACAGTAAAATGCAGGCAAGTGCTTTAATATTTGACTCTTAGTCCTTGGTGTGACCGCACAGTCCTGCCTTTTACATTATTCAGAAGAAAACAGAGTCCTTGTATACAATAGTCAAGCCGGTTCAGACAAAACTGCAGCCCTTGTGTTACATGATACCTCACTTCACAGGTACCTAGGTGCACAGACAGTGATTTCAATGTATGGATCGCAGCTATTCTTAAGCTGCCTTTAGAATTACAGTATGAAAAACGTGATGAGAATTAAATAATTACTATTTTAAATTACGGCCCATCTCCCCATAAATAAATAGTAGCAAGCAGTACAAAACATTAATTAGTATAACTCCTTTTTTTTTTTTTTTCAGAAGAGCCTACCTGTGCCAACTGCAGATATGGCTTCCACAGTTATGAAAAGATAAAATTACACAGACAGATGACAGTGTGACTACCCAGTCCCCTGCAAAGTAACATCAATGATTCCAAACAGGGATACCTCATTTGTTACCCAACAAAACTGCAGCAGGGTGCTTGCCCAAAGCCCAGGGAAGCTGGCAGAGAGGTCTGCTTTGACTTCTAGTGAGTTTGGGTCACAGCAATGGTTAACAGTTGACCCATCTGTTGGACTTCAGTCCGTAAGAAGCAGAGAGGCAGGCATGCAACAAACGACCTGAATGCTATGGCACACAACACTGTGGAACTCAGCTCATGTACATGCTCAACCACGGGAGGCGCATTTCCAAGGCTGATAGACAAAAGCAAAGATCCCTGAGCCATGACGGAATGAGACAGAGGTCCAGCCTACAGACCACTGCAGCCAACATCACAAGCACTGCTGGAAATCTGAGACAACCATAGCTGAACATCAAAAACGGGCACCAAATTTTGTTTAATGCAACACTTTCAACACCTATTTCAGCATAGCAACTCCGCTTTCCTTCGAAACCAGAAACTAAGTCATGAAATGCATTCTGCACAGTAAGTTAAGCCTGTTTTCAACAGCCTAATGCTCAGAGCTTGAACACATACAACAGACAAAAAAGGCTCTCTCCAGCCTGATTAGACTGAAATATGTGTCCATAGTTTCAGCCACAGCTGCTTTTTAAGTCATTCAGCTCCCCCAGTCTCTAGATACACAGTGGTTCATAGGATGGGTGGAAAGCCCCATCCATCTGCACTGTTCAGCACCATACCAAATGCAATTCCATGGACTCAGCCTTGGCCTGAGCACACACAGCGAAGGAGGCCTTTTCCTCCATGAAGTAAGGTCTCAGAATATCTGTTTTTGAATACTAAATGGCATAAAAACACAGACAGGTCCCTAAGTACTCATCACAACAAGGACAGGATCTAGGCTGTAAGCATTTAATAACAATATTTTAGGCATCCAGTAGAGTTTTGCCAGGAAAACTTAAATGTCTCATCTATTTAAACAGTTTTGACATTTTCCTGAATCTCTTTCCTGAACTTAGTCTCATATATTCCAAGTAACGGGCATGTTAGGAAAAATACTTTCCTGCATCTCAGGCAGATTCTTAGTTCAGTTCTGCTATTATCTTTACAGATGGTGGCACTGTTGTTTCCACTGCTTAGTGTTAGGGATGTTGTTTGCTTGCAATAATGAATGAGCAAGATGTGCAAAAGTAACATGACTCACTAATGAGACTCTACATACACAGAGGCAGCTTTGTTTAAACTACAGCCATATTGCACAGCCCATCGTCCTAGAACCACTGGTGCCACTGCTGGAGCTGTTGAGGCAGAAACAGAGCAGAGATCCTGACCCTCTAAAAGGCTTTTCACAAATCCCTCCCACAAGGGATTTCAAAGCCTCAGAAATCTCTCAGTCACACGGTGTGGAGGGATGCTGTCTCTGGTTGACCTCAGGTTCCCTGAATGTACAGCAAACTTCAGACAAAGATGATCTGAATGCTAAATGATTAAAGCTCCTTAGGTGGGCCATATATGAGGTATGGACCAACTGGCAAAATACAGAGATTTCCCTTCTGTTATGGTAAAATACATGACTAAATTGCCATATAAGTTGGTTGTATAAATACTTCTATGTAACTAGTGAGAATTAGTAAACTACAACACAATGGAAAGTACATTGGTAGGGGAAGTTCCTTGAAGGAACAAGCTTTCCCAAGACCATAATACCACAGCCAGTGATGGCAGTCAGTGTTGGCAATTGATGACGAGTTTCAAACAATTCAAAGCTCATTTTCTTCCTTGCACTTTGGACATCCCTCCCTGCAGCTACCTGCTGATGCAGCCATCATGCAGACCAGCCCCTGGGCACTCCTTGTGCAGGCTGGAGGCCATCCTCCCTCAGGACAAGGCAGAGAGAGAGCTCGGTGAAGCCAAGTTCAGTGACCTTATTTCAGTGATGTGAATTGCAGCTATTCCCTCATGATCTAAACTCATCCAGCCCAGGTGGCTTGAGAAGAGAAGGCCACAGCTGCCAGGGGCCTTCCCTCTCCCCCCAGCCTAGAGCTTCCCGGATGCAGCTGCAGATCTGTCTCAAATGTACTTAGTGAAACACAAGCGGTTGCATTTTTACAGCTTTTATGTATCATCCATCCAAATGATTTTTAATAGGAAAAATTAAAATGCAACCTTACCAAGCTAAAAATTAAACACTGCCCATCTTCTGAGCTGTTTATTTTATCCCTGTTTTGAAAAGCACTGATGGCAGATTGTGACACGACACAAATGTAGCACAGTTTAAGGGTATTTGACAAGTCATCAAGAGAAATTAAGTGTAAAGCTGCATGGCACTGACTGAATATGTTTGATAAATTAGGAAAGAAACAAGCAGTCTGTTAACGAGGAAGATGTAGCCAAAGCTTACATCACTGTACACTCAGAAGCTTGAAGGATCAATAATGTAAATATTAAAAAAGAGAGCTAAAACAAGAGTATTTTTACAAGAAAAAGAACCTAAACTTTAATGACAAAGGACCAACTTTGAAATAACACTTTTTTAAAACATATTCAAGAGCTTATGGGGATAATATTGGTACTGAAAGGTTTGCATGCTGTAATGTTACTTGTATGAAAAAACCTGTATTCAAATACTGAAGCACAGCACATATCAAAACATTTTCACTTGTAGCTGATAGTGCCCTTGGCACTAGCTCTTGTAGCTTGTCCAGAATTTACATTAAATAAAGAACTACTAGTATTCAAGTTTTGAGTCTTCACAATACTAGCTCTTCAGCAATGGGTCTCTCAGGCCTTTCTGCTAAGCTCTTCCATTTCTATACTCATGCTTATCAAAGAAAGGACGTGATCAGCCATCTCAGCAAAATGCTCAGGCCCCACTGAGGACCATCAAGACAGTGGATGCCTCTTGAATTCCATCTTGCAAAATTCATATACCCCCGAGGAATTGACTGGCCTGTAGAAAGCCAAAGTATTGCAAAAAAATTCTGGGCAGTGCTGCATTAGAAGCTGACACCATTTAAAAACCTTGCTTTAAAATCCCTTGTCTATTTGCATTTAAAATATCTCTTACAGAACATTATATTAAAATATTCTACAAGAAATAAGAATAAAGTATTTTATTCTACAAGAAATAAGAATAAAGTATTTTTACAAGAATGTTTATGTGTTGTTATTTATTTAGAGATGGGAAATTTAAGGCAGCACTCAAACACTTTTTAATTGTGGCTAATTAAAATAAGTATAGCACTCTTCATTTAGCCATCCAAATAAGATGCTTAATTTCCAGGGGCAGGGACTATTTACAGCTTCTGTGTATATCCTAAGTATACAGTTTAGTTACTGGAGCTGAGCTTTGTAAACAAATATGAGCCAAACTGACACCTTGAGGATCAGCAGGAGTTCCAATTATTGGGAGACCCACTGCTGCTAAAGATTGCTGTAGCTACTTTGAATTCAAAGAGGTTCTGACAATTTACACCAGCTAGAGGTCTGATGACTGTAGTTTAAAATATTTATATATATTGAAAGTTGTTTTGCAGCAGGATATTCCAATTACAGTATGCAAACACTTCTTGGCACAAGTACGTAAATATATATTTTGCTTGTGTAAGAACAACAGCAGTTGACCTGGGATTACAACTCAGCTTGTTTCTCTGTTTTATGAAAAGATTTGCTGTAAATAAAAAAACACATAAAATTGCCCCTAGAGTAACTGTTCATATTGCTTCAGTAGATAGTCTTTAGCCATAGCAGAAATGCTAGTTTCTCCCAACTCTGGGCTATTTTAATTTTTGCTAACAACTACCTAATCCTGTTCTCACCAAGCAGTACAATATTCTTTTTTCAAAGCAACTTTTTTCTTGCCGGTTCCAGCATAAGCAGGATTATGCAAATAGTCTGCTGCAGTCCAACACCTGCAACTCAGAATACATGTTTTAAAGGCTTACAATCATAGAATGGTTTGGGTTAGGGTTACCTTGAAGATCATCTGTTTTCAACACCCATGCTATGGGCAGGGACACCTTCCACTAGACCATGTTGATCAAAGCCCCATCCAGCCTGGCACTGAACACTTCCAGGGATGGGACATCCACAATAATGCTAAGTGTGCCAGTGCCTCTCCACCCTCAGAAAATCCCTCGCTTGAGTGGGTTTTTCAAAAGTGTCTTGAGCACCTCTGTAATGCTGTCTCTGCACTGCAGGAACTGTTCTCGGGATAAGCTTAGTCCACTGTCAACTGCCTCAAAACTCTCTCTCACCTCAGAAACATTAGGAACCATGAGTCCTTTGTGGTTTTTATAGATTTGATATTGCAAAAAGCACAGTAATATTTTAAAATTTGAAATGTGTAAAATTATGTCTAAATATATATTATATTATATTTAAATATATATATTACATAATATATATTTTAATACAATATAAACATTGTATATGATATGATATGATATGATATGACATGATATGATATGATATTTACTTAATGCTTTCAGATGGGGTAACATTCACCTCTGGCATGGCTGGCAGAAAGCCTTTTTCTTTTTACACCTTAGATGAAGCAGACCTTGACTTGCAGTTTCATCACAGCAGGGTGTTTGGATGCTGTTTCACCTGTTTCTCCAGTAACTTCTAAGTTTAGGGACACCCAGCTGAAAGAAAACTGCAGTATTGGCACAGACATGTAGGAGTTTCATGGCAAAGCACAGCATGCTGTTCAGTGCCAGGCAGAGATTCCATCTATGCTGGATTAGCATTGCTGAAAGTCAGGGAGTAGTAATTTGAGATGAGGGCCACAGCAGTGAAGATCTATCATGTTTCATGTGGTCCCTCTCCTCTCCTACCTAGACTGCATTAGTGCAACCCTCTTGAAATTACATTATGCTATGTTACCTGGGCATGGGCTGTTGAAACTCCTTATGTCACTCCATCCACAAGAAAGCCAAATGCTGCAGTTTACTGTCAATCTAATTGCTTTTCAAATGGAGGACAACAGGACTGAAAACATTATTCACAATTACTGATCTTGGCTAGCAGATTCAAATTTTCCTTTACATAATATCTTAACCATATTTGTAAGGGATTTTAAGTTTATACTTCTGAATGCCACAAAGTGACTATTTCCACCCAGAATGAGGCTAGGAAAGCAATTTTCTTTTGGATGCAATCCAGTGCTTATTGAATAGAAACATGATGTGGTTCCCTGTAACTTATAAAGCTGTTCCTTCTTTATATCCATCTCAATCCATTTGATATCATTGATGGATTACTAGACAGCGTATTAAGATCACAGATTCTGGCCACCCTATGCAGAGGAAGATTTTACTACATCAAAATCTTCCAGGACAAAGCAGGTGGCAGCCGTTTCAGCAACTTCTAACTTTTAACTCCATTCAACATGTCCCAGTAGTGGCAGAAATGCTATACCTTCAACTGACCATTTCACAGCTTTCATTCACATGAAGACCCAGCCCTAGGCTGAAACACCCATCCCAGATGAAATGTTACTGTGACCTCCAAAAGCAGTGAGAACTCATTGCTGAACCTTGCTACAAATCATGGAAAATAAAATACCCTTTTGGACTAACTGCAAAAATTAGGTTTTCTGGTTCCTAACCAGCCCCATATCTCAGTGTGCTATATAAATGTATGTTCTATTCAGTGGGTAGCAGGGCATAATAATAACCCCAAGATTTTAATGCAGTATTGAACATATCTGGCATATTATGAGCCTGGTTCAAATTTGGCACTATTTGAAGAATTTACACTATCAGACTTCTCCAATTTTTCGGTTATGTCAGACTGAATCTCACCATTTATGAACATAGAATGATAAGATGGGTAAGAAGAGCTATATTTGGCATGGTCTTCTGTTCTCTACTACTTACGATACGTTGTTGTATTTTCCTTCTTGCAAGCATGAGGATCTCATAACAGCAACTGTTTAGTGTAAGATGTAAGTTTAAGACTCAGAAATGGCAGAAAAACATCAGGAGTCACAATGGAGTGACTTCCACAAGTAAAGGCATTCAACTGAGCATCTCTACAAGCTTTTTGCATAAACTACCTCAATCATAATTTTATGATGCTCCATAAAAGGTGATGGAAGTCCTCTATCCTAGCTAATATTTCTGAAAAAAATTTCTGAAATCATTCAAAGAAGAGTGATACAATAGAAATTGCATTTATCTACTTTCAGGGTGACACAGACATAGATATCTCTCACAAGAGCTACAGTGAGAGAAGAAAAGCAACCTTCTGCCATCCTCCCAGTAGCTGAATTTGGAAAAAAAAAAATAATACTCTTGCTGTTCTCAGGAATCTCAGTAGCCAAATTCAGTGGAATTCATAAAAAAGAAGTATGGCCAGTAGGTCAAAGGAGGTGATTCTGCCCCTCTACTCTGCTCCCATCAGTACTGCATCTAGCTGCGGGGTCCTCAGCACAGGAGAGACACAGACCTGCTGGAGCAGGTCCAGAGAGGGGCCAAAAAATGATCAAAGGAATGGAGCAGCTCTCCTATGAGGACTGTCTGAGAGAGCTGGAGTTGTCCAGCTTGGAGAAGACTAGGCTTCAAGGAGACTTTATTGAGGCCTTTCAATACTTAAAGGAGGCTAATAAGAAAGATGGGGACAATGGTTTTTAGTAGGGCCTGTTGCAACAGGACAAGGAGTAGTGGTTTTCCATTAAAGGAGGGCAGGTTTAGACTAAAAGAAGGTAGACTTAGACTAGGCATAAGGGATAAATTTCTTATAATGAGAACAGTGGAACAATAAGTAGGTTGTCCAGAGAGGTGCCTTACATTCCAGGTCAGGTTGGACTACTCAGTTCCTGCACATTGAAGGAGGGCTGGACTAGATGACTTAAAGGTCCCTTCTCACTGAAACTATTCCATGATTATATGATTCTATGTTTCTATTAATGTCTATATTTTAGAGACAAACCCACTATCTTAGGTTCTGTTTCTGATGAGCACTAACCTTTTGCCTGTCTGGTTAGACTTTTGAGCCATCCAGTCCAAGTCTCACCTTATTGAGAATGAAGCATGACATGACTGCAAAACAGAATACCATCAGCATGCTATACAGTGCTGAAAGTGCTGTAATACAAGCAGTCTGATCATCCATTAATTTTTTTTAAAGCATCTCCATATGAGAAAGCTGTAGGGCAAAACTACTGCTTGTTTCTGAGGGTATTCATCCACTGACATCAATGTCCACAAAGTTATTAACAAAACATGGCCACTATTCAAAAGCTATTGGCAACACAGAAATCAGGAAGAATGCTTGAATTTTATGGTTACCAGAAACAGGTCACTAATTCATAAGATCTGCACAGTTGATACACTTCTATTAGATCTGAACTTAGACTGAGAAGAGGCATGAGATTTCTGCAACATTACATACCTGCTTCTTTTTGACTCCATACTGATGTTTTTCATTAACTAGATAAGAAGGAAGGCAATAAATGGAAAGATTCCAGCTAAGAGATGATTTCTGTAGCTTTTGCCTAATTATGATGCAAGCACTTTGAAGTTCATTACTTTAATTAGAATCAGAGACTGAAAGAAAAAACAGGGGAGCCATTTCCCAGGTGGGAACTATAGCTGCAACTGCAATGCAACAATAAAGAACACTGCATAACTTGGTCTTAGTGAAATGCTGGCTTGTGTTTTGCCCAATGGCAGATCAATGCCATACAAATGAAGCAATTACAGTTGTGCCATATAAAGCCTTATTTGGTCAGCAGCCAAAATGGGGATTAGCTGGAAAAGTTCCTAGGACTTTCTGTCCGAATATTATTGCAGAAGTTAATGAGGAATATCTGATATGCTTAGACAAACATAAACAGTGCCAGCAACCAGATGAGATGGTTGGTCCAATAGTCAGTGTGCTGATAATTAAAATGCCCTTAAGCCAGCTGAACATCAGCCCAAGATCAGGTGAAATGATCACAAGGGCAATCCTATCCCTCTGGCAACCAGCTATATAATGTTTCCACCGCTGGTACAGCTATGTACACAGCAGCAAACCTTCCACTTTCCCCCGACATGGAAGCATGTTCCACTTACCCATAGAGCACTTTCTATAGGGCTCTGTAGCCCTACCCTGCGGCTGGTGTTAGGGAAGGAAAGGCCACAGTCAGTGTGATACAATAGTTCTGCCAGGACTTTACTATCCCCCACTCATTCTCATCCACTAGACCACTAGAAGGTGCCCTGGCATATGGCAGGGGGCTTGGAATTAGATAATCTTTAAGGTCCTTTCCAACTCAAACCATTCTGTGAAATGCAAATACAGCGATTTTCAGACCAGTTGGACCAAGTACAGTCACAGCAATATGGTAATACTCATGTTTCGAATACAAGCAGGAAAGCTACAGATAAAACAAGATACTGAAAGTACTAAGAGATCTCCACAGTGGATATGGAGATCCAAATAATGCAATTGTTGTTGTCCTGGCCACATGCACATATGCCACTTTTAATAAAAAAGGCCAGATGGAGTAGGGTCCACTGGTGATGGAGATTTCTGCCATTGCTCTCTAAAGGGAATACAAAAAAATGTGGTCATAGGCCGTGGACTATTTAAGAAGCCATTAGTCAAAGTTATAATTTCCCTATTGTTTTCTCTCCAAAACAGTTTCTTTGACTAAAGACACTGAGAAATCTACCATGGTGTTTGTCCTCAGGTACACACCTTCATGGATTTGAAATAATCATACAAACATCTTAAGTAGAAATGGCCTTCAAATATTCAAAGCACAATGAACACTAGGCTGATTGAATGTGGTGGCTGAAGATATCCCTTTCACATTCATAATTACCAAAAAAGGATCACAGCATAGTGCAGTTTGGAAAGCACCTCAGGAGGTGTCTGGTCCAACCTCCTGCTCACACAAGGGTCAGTCCTGAGGTCAGACCAAGCTGCTCAGGGCTTCAACTAGTCACGGTTTGTAAACTTTCAAGAACGAAGTCTGCACAACCTGGACAGACAGTGTCACTGTCAGACTGTCCTCAGGCAGTCAGGGGAAATAGTTCCTCCTTACGCTTAGTCTGAGCTCCTCCCATTCCATTTTGTGCCCTTTGCTACTTACCTTCCCTCCCTACTGTGCTGTGAAGAGTCTGGCTCCATCTCCTGGAAGACCTTCCCACAGACAGTTCAGGCTGCTGCTAGGAGCCCCCAAAGCTATCTCTGCTGCAGGCTGAACAACCCCATCTCTTCCAGCCTCTTATCACCAGAGCAGCTCCAGCTCCATATCCAGCTCCATCTTGATCAGTTTCCATGAAATTGATTCAATTTATTGATGTTTTTCTTAAGTGAGGAGGCCAAAAATAAAGGATGTAGTGCTCTAGATGTAGTATGAATGTTTGCAATTATTTTATCTGATGCCACAATATCTTCTCTTGTGGCCTACAAATTGGATGAACTAAAAGCACTCTAATTGGAATCTGCCTTGGATAATTGCCCACTATCTAAACGAGAGGCCAAAAATAGCAGCTTGCTTTTAACTGAATTAGGAAAAATTCCTAAATCGTCAAGAAACTGTGATGACTTTCTGTTCACTTTTAACTACATTTTCATAGCCTGAATTTGCATTATTTAAACTCTGCAAAATCAAAATTGTCAAGTGTTCACGTGGTTTTAAAGGAAAAAATATCATTAGCAGGTACAGACTATAATTAGAATAGTATCATATACTGATTAAAACCTGAGGAGATGGATCTCAGTAAGTGAAGAGCAATGTGGGTTGGTCCCCCAGCTTTGCACACAGGGCATTACTGGTTTTATTTAAAATCAAAAAGGAGATGAGCACCATCCTAAAACCTGGCTCTTCATGTTTTGTGCTGCAAGCAGAAAAAGGCTTTTGTGGAAACCTTAAAATTCAAAGTTTTGGTTGAAAATGTAAAAATCTGAAAAATTTCTTATAATATTTGCACTTAGGCACATGAAATACAGATGATTTAGACTATCTAGAAAAAGTTGAGATATTCTGTAGGAAATAACTAGATCCCATGAGTTTTTCTGTAGACTCAAGAGTTTTAAGATCCAAAATAGATTTGACTCACACAAATGACAGAGCATAAAATGCTGCTGTGTGCAAAATCAGATGCCTGCATCCATACCAAGGAAGCCAAAGATCTAATTCTAAATGTAAAAGCCTCTCTAAAGACATAGTTACAAATTTGGGCTGCACTAAATGGAACCATATAAACAACAAATTGGAAAGATCCTGATGTGTAATTATATACAGAGAAAGCCTATTCTGGAGGTAACAGATGGGCTGCCAGATGTTGGGGCTGCTCTCACCTGCAGGCCTCATTCAACCCTGCTGCTAATAATGGAAGATGCAAGGGATCTGGATCTTCCTGTGCACAGATGCTATTCCTACCCATGTGGAGGGGAAAAAATAATAAAAAAGCTCTATTTTCTTTGTGTGTTGGAGGCAGATGATTATTTTTATGTGTTGTTTTAGAGTAGAAAGAAATAACAGAAGCGTAACACTAAAATATGTCTCTGTATCAGGTTAGGCTTGGATAATTTTTATCTTGTTGACTGTTGGTTTTTAAAAACTGCAAGGAAAATTGTAGTCAGACTTTGACTACAGAAAACTGCCAATCCTGCCAAAAACTGTTAGAAGAAAGTCCCACTCCACAAAGGAGTATACAGCATTGTTCAGCATCATGTGATTTGCTAAAAAGATATAGTTAAATAGGAGCTAAATCCTTTTTCAGGTTTGATTTAAGCTCTCACTCAGTGACTTAGTTGGAATGAGAAGTGGAGGAAGGGAGGAAAGAAAGGAAGGAAAGGAAGGGAGGGAGAGAGGGATGGAGGGAGGGAGGAAGGAAAGGAAGGAAAGGAAGGAAAGGAAGGGAGGGAGGGAGGAAGGCATTGAGCTACAAAAATAAAGAGACTTGAGCTAAGGATATGTAGAGATAGTTGAGAAGACGAGCACTAGTTTTGACTACCTCCTACCACACACAAAATAGACCAGTTAAGAGGAATAATTACTGTTCAACCACAAGTCACTATTTTAACAAACAATACTTCAAACTTGTACTGTTCAGAGAGATGCACATATTTATCTGGATGCCATTTTTATCTGGAATCTGAGCACCCTGAGAACATTTATGATGACGGGGAAAAACTGCCCTTTAGAGTTGTTGCACCAAGACACATAGAAGCTTAAATTATATATTAAAACTTCTGAATCTTGCTTTGTGCTGTCAACATCTTTTCACCTTTCATTCTGGGATGTTCAGTCCATAACACCTATTGTGTCACACAGTGTGCCAGTCTGAGATACTGTTCTCAGCTCAAAGAAACCACGAGAAAGAAAAGAAACTTTTCTTCCTACTTTTGGTTTGGGATTTCTCACAAGAATCAAGGCTGCCTAAGGACTAAATGGCCGTTTTATGTCTCTTGGAGTCCATCTAGTACTTACTGTCAGTTGGAAGTGGGCAGTTTTGCAACTACCACACAGATTAATTGCAAACTGTTTTTCAGGTGCTATTTGTTCCCCAAATGTCATTTCCACAGAGAGGTATTGTTACGAGCTGCTGAGATGCCTCTCAGTGGTCTGCTTCCTTGCCCTAGTCTACCTACAATTTACCTGAACAATTATTATCTTAGTGGGATAGGCCTTTTACTGGTCAGGAACTGTACCATCAACTTCAAAGGGCAGTTTCCTGGGAATTGACACCTAAACAGCCAGAGAGTTGTAATGGAAAGAAAAGAGAGAAATAATAACAAGCTGCATTGTTAAAATATAAAGGGCTGCATCTTGCCCTCTGCTGAGATGCTTTACAAGGGATTGGGAAATGGCAGGGAAAAGGGCAGGAGAAAATTATTTCTGAAGTGCCAAGAAGCAGTGTTTTTTTTCTCAGAGGATCTATAGACGGGAAACAACCATAACCTTTTTGCATCCCACTGGCATATGCTGGGGATTAATGCTTATCAAACATTGGCAAATGTCCAGAAAATCAGTAAGACGTGCACAATGGTATCAGTATTTTTGAAACATTCTGGCTTTCGCTGATAGTTTGAGGGAAGTTCATTGGTTATACTTACATATATGCCCCTTTTTACTTGTCAGAGAATTGAACAGCCTGACAAATTTAATTTGGACAGTTTTGATATTGTGAAGCTCTTATCCTGTTTGCATTCAAATGTTTCTGAAACATACAAACAAAAAAAAGAACTGTAATTTTTTTTTTGATGTCTTGATTTCTTTCTGATTGTAGAAAACAAGCCTGTTATTAAACTTGTCCTGGTTCTTACTACCACAGACTGGTCCATAAGAAAGCTGAAGACAGAATGGTAGTTTCACCCTTTATACTGATTATATTGCTAATTAAAAATACCCATTGCCATTGAAATGTTTACATAAAAAACTATCATTCTATGCGATAGTTTTACTGCTGCTTCCATGCTCTGTTCTTTCACTCGTGCTTGAAAGCACCTTGTTTCAAAACTGTTCTCACTAAAATCCTGGGACCTTCCCTGGAATAAGAGTGGGATGGTATTAGCAGAAGGGCACTAGAATGTGACTGTACAGCCAAAACGGGAGCTGAGCTTCTTGGAAGAGCTTTGCCTTCCATCAGTTGCTTCTAGTGTCATTTGTAGTGCAGGAAAACAGAAACAGCGGCAAAACAAATTCCTGTGACTTTTGCTTTCTGCTCCAAAGCAGAGAGCTTTGTTCAATTATGAATCACCCCTGAAGTCTGAGGGTGAAAACTTCCTGCTAGTGGCAATGAAGAAATAGGCTCTGTGAGGCAAGGCAGGTCAGAGACGGCTCTTTGAAGTACTTGAAAGATATAGTGATTTTTTTTCCCCACAGACCAAAGAAAATTCAGTGAGTGCAGCATCATGGACACTAATGAGTTGCTTCCTTTTCAAAGATACAAATATCAGAAATTATCTCAATAGCAATCCTCTTCACTGCAGTTTGGTGACTTACATCATACAGTTTCCTTCCAATATGTAAAAATTGCAAGAAAAGGTAAAACTCTTTCAAGTAGAAGATTTTGCCTAAATACATTGCTTGTACATCTTGCAATGGATCTCTTTAGCCATCATTAAATTTTCTTCTTTTTTTACTGCACTATTTTTGCATGGAAAAGACCCTTATCTTGATTGAAAATTATGAAATTAATCAAATAGATATCACGGGGGAAAAGAGCAAGCTTGGATTCTAATCTCTGTTCTCATGGATTTATCTTTTCTTTTAAAATAGATACTCTGTTTTTAGACAGAAATGATCCAGGTAACTGAAACTAAGTATGCCTTTCAGGCTCAACTGAAATAACAACTTGCTAACATTCACTGTCAGGCTCTCTCTTCACTGATCTCCTTTTGACCCCTGACTTTTATATTGCTTGCTAAGCAGTGACCCCCTCTCTGCCTTTTTACCTAGTAAATGTTATTTTTAGTTGATAGAAAACCCAACAAGCTCTGAAGGCTCTGACTTGCTTGAGAAATATCTCAGCTGTAAGCTCTGACACTGAATGGTAATGAGGTGGTAATTCAAGCCTTGTTATGCCTACAGTGAAGGGAAAAATATTATGCAAAATCATACAGTATGATCTACACCATCAGTCAAACAAGATGTTTACTACATATGTATAAAATGTCATAGATCACAGTCTAGTTTTCAAATAATTTTGTATCACATAAACAAATGACCTTGTAAAATCTTGGTAAGCTGACTCAAATCCTGTTCTTTTAAATATCAACAGACCACCCAATAACTATGCACAGAATTTTGTTTCCTTCAGTGGCCCTTGCTTCAAAAGAATAGAAGTCAAACTCAGTAATTTCACATCACTCATTTTAATTCTCAAACCTCAATTATTCACCAGTTGTCTCTATATATTCTCTATATCGTATATAAATAACAGCAGCCTGTAGCTCCTATAGTGTTTTGCTAAAATGACTGCCTCTGTGGATAATACACTGAATAAGGGCAAGACCAGCTATTCTGCTAGGAAAAGAGAAACGTGGAAAAAATCGAACCTGCTTCCTCTGCATCTCTCCTCACTGTGAAGGCCTCAGAATGACCTGGAAAGGTCTCTGAACACCAGTGTTGCCAGCCAGAGGAGAGCTGACCAGCAGAGGAAATACCCATTCTTCTCTGAATTGCCAGAACAATGCTCAAAAGCACATAGGCCACAGACTTCATCATGATGACCCAAGCATACATTACTTTTGCCTATTGCTGTACCTTTCTAAAAACAGGAACACACCATTGAGTGAAGACTGCAGCCAAAATACACAGAAACACAACAAACTAGAATAACTATATCAACAATATTAGTTAAAAGATAAAAAAATCTAGGAAGTCCTTTGAAAACTGAACAATACAGGGTACATCAAAGAGTGGTCCAGGGAAATTCTTCCTTTAGGATACAACACAAATTGTCCAAGGAAGCTTCACACATGGGAAAAGTCCATTTTTATGAAGATTCATGGATTTCTGCAGTACAAAACCACTGAAAAACATGAGTGGAAGAAGTCCTCTGTAGTAAAAAAATGTTGACTAAAAAATTTGAGTGGTCAGCTCCAACATTTTTTTCTAGTTTTTCTCTTACTCAGAGGCAACCTGTGAATATCCATACCCATTTTTTTGTACACACAAATCCAGTTTTATAGAAAACATATGAGACCAGAGCATGCAAGAAGTTCTAGGGAAAACATTTTTATCTATTCTTACACATGGTTACTGTGTAATGACTGTTGCTTTTCCTACAGAGCTTGGTGTCAACTACCAGCTCACTGACCTACAAATCCAGGGTAAAAATGAGAACTAGAGTATATCTCAGAATAATACATTAAATTCAAAATAAACAGCTTTGATGTGAACGATGACCTGGAAATTCCTACCACAATAAGCTCGTTATACTCTGGTCTCCAAAACTATCAAGAACAACCAACATTTGATAAAAAATTGTCCCATTGGAAGAAACTATACTATCACATTTATTGCTATTTTCCCAGGCTTGTTTCAGGTCAATGAAAAAAAGAATATTGAATATCGCTTCCAAAAAACAAACAGAAAAGGGATTATCCCATCCTATGTAAGGTTTGCCAAAATTTTGCATGAATGAGCATGCATTACCAAGTAAGTTTTCTTTCAACTCTACAACTCTAAGGAACCACACTGGATATATCTGTGAACAGCAAAAGTAACACTGCCAGCTGTAGTACCACACTGAAATGAAGCAATGAGCGAACAGTACTTTTAGAGATTTTCCTCAGGAGAAAAAGGTCTAGATGAAGCCACTGAGATCAAGATGGTAGGTTACAGAGCCCATGCACACAAAGACTCCTTTCATGACAGATCTTAATCTTAGTCACATAAACTAATTTTTCTTCAAGAAAAAACTCCTTCCGCCAGAGATCACTCACTTCCAGGGTAAATCTCTTTCAGGTATTGCAAAATTATATAAAACTGGAGAATCCATACATTGTTGACAGGGCACTGTTTGGATGCCTTTTGCACCCACAGCAATCTCCAGGGCACTGATCCCTTGCATTGGATGGAAACTAAAATCCGTAACTTCACTTACATTGTACTTTGCTCTTCACACAAGTTGCTAGAATGATCAGAAAGTTACATTTGCAACAACTGTTTTGCTGATGCTACCCACATTGTGCACCTTATGTTAAATACAGAAAAGAATGGATAAAGAACCAGTACTTCAGGCCGTGTAGAGTCAGTTCATGTTACCAACCATCACACTGCAAAAACCCAACAGGTATCACCAGGTGGGCCTTTTTGCCTCCCTCTCCAGAACATAAAAAAATTCCTCTTGAATTCAAACTAGAGTTAGTCCTTTACTACATAAAAGGAGTAGAGACTTTAATAATGGCATATAGAATCCCAGATTCACATATATAAACATTAACTGCAATTAGAATAGCAAGAACTTAATAGAGCTCTGGATTTCATGAGGCTGGTGAACAAGCATCACCAATCTCTAAAATACATCAATGCATCTAAGTCACAACAGTTTATTATTTGTCTCTATCTAATCCTGCCACTCTCATCTGTCTCGGCTCAAAGTGTCTCATCAGACGCTTATGACCTCTGCAGGTTTCACTCACCCATGCTGCATGCTGTTGGCTGCAGGACAGGACAGTCAAATGTCAATAGTTTAAACCGTAACAGAAAAAATGATAGCTCCTCAGTCTTTAGCCCAACCTGTCATTCACCTTTACATCAAACAGCTTCAAGGTACAAAAAGTTGAAAAAGCTTTTAGTGTACCTTTAAGACAATATTGCCCTTAATTCTTTTTCATTACCTCTTAGAGTGGAGAACTCTCATGTTCTTCACTATTCGAACATTTTTATGATGCCTACATATCTAAAACAGAAAAGCAAAGGCATGCAAGGCACAGGATTTGTGCAGTACAAGATCTCCAGGTGTTGCTCTCTGGAAACACAGATTACTGCAAGTGGCAAGGCAGATGACCCAGGGGTGATCCACAATGGCCAGAAGTCTGGCCACGAGAACATCTTCTAATGACAACACATTTACAAAGGCAGGTCTTGCTAAGCAGACAAGCAGCACTCTCTTAACCACCTTTGAAAACACCACCTTTGGAGAAAAAAACTCATTAATTTGTACTGAGTACTACACAGTAGCTTTGGAAGGATACCTACCGTTGTAAGAGGAGGAAACAATAAGAACAGTTGGGTAGTGCCATGAGAGAAACTCAGTCTTTTTTTGTAATGAGAGCCTTTGCCCTCAATCCCAAACTCCTTCTTAAACACATCAGTCTTTTACATTATACAGAAATGAATATCACTGAAAAGGAAGGAAGGAAGGAGACACACATGATGTGTGATGTGGTACTGCCCAGTGGGCATAAAAGAAACACACATCAGGCATTTCCCATTCTCCTGCATCCAGTGATATGCATAAATCCTAATACTGCACCAGCACTGAGAATAATCATTCCAATTAGCCAATAGGTACTGGTTGAACACTGCAGGAGTGTAGCATGGAACCCAATAAGGAAGAGTTTCAAACTAAAATCCACTACCTTGCTCATGTGTATGGTCATGAGCAACAGAGAGACCAGGATCGCTCTGATGGGTGGATTTCATCTGCATGAGCAAAGTGATGGGTATGTGCTCTGCAATGAACGTGAGCCTGGTGATGTGATGGCAGGGAACCATCGCTAATCCTATGCTACAGGAAGAATCACCCCACTTTTTGTTAGTTAGATGTGTGAAAATATATGGTCTGGTTTTCCATTCACATCAATTTTATTCAGCTGTTACTACATATTCAGGGAAAAAACTCCTGATTTATAACCACTGTAAGTAGGAGGAGAACTAAGGCTAAAATACTTCTAACGAAATAGGTATTCAAACAGTTTAGTGAATAATTTGATGCGAATAATTAATTTGGAAAAAAATTATATTTTCCTCGTCCTGAACAGACTGTGAGTGTTTGGCATTTATATGCAATTATTTGTGAACTACATCAAGCAATTTGTGGTCTACATGTAACTCAAACAGGAAATTATGATTATTAAATAAAACATAGAATTTACAACTCCCATGGCAAATTATGTCTTTTGACTAATTTATGTAATGAGCTTAGCTGGCCTGCCCTTCATGGATTTCAAACTGCATGTTCAATATTTGCAATTATCTCTGCAGACAGCAGTTACATAAGTCATCTGATCAGTGACAGAAACACTACCATGTGGTATGCAGTCAAAATAGCAAAAGCATCATATTCTAAAATTTAAACATTTCAGAAAATACTGAAACATGCTGTAAAAGTTTACAGCTGAGTCTTTTCTGTTCAAAAGCACAGGGGGAGGAAGCTTTTCCCCTCTTCAGTGTTACTCTCTATAGACATACATGGAAGAGGTGGTACGAGTGTGAGGTATTGCTTGTTCATTATTTTTATCCAGAACATTAAGTGTGTTGCTTAATGTTTTTAGTAGGTAAGCAGCACTGCTGGATTGTCACTGGGGCTGGAGAGGGAACGGGGTGCAGCAGGAGAACAAGCAGCTTAGCACGTGAAAGAAAGGCTCAGGAAAGGCATGGATGTGGACAGCCAGTCGAGACAGCTTGAAAGAAGATTTGGTCCAATTTTCAAGTTGGGTGGGATTTCCCCTCTTCTCCTTTCTGAACCACTTTTGAAGGTAGGATGTGAAAAACTACGCATTTCTGATCACATCACCCTAATGATAGTTGCTGAACCCCAGTGAGACCAAACTGTGGCCTCACTGAAACATCTGGGAGCTTGGTCTTTAGCTGGGATGGAACCAGGATTTCACACTGGATCCTTAAAATCATGGTTGTGCTCTTCCTCTCTGTTCTTATTAGAAAGTCTTACTAGGCCCTCTTACTTCTAACTGTTTTATGATTCATCCCCATTAGTCCTACATATTTTTATCTAGCTAACTAAACAAAACTGAAATAAGACCAAATTTGACGCAAATCAACTTCCACTGGCTATCATATATGGTGCTCATTATAACAGGCTGTCTCTTGTTGGTATTGAATACTCTGCAGAAGAAAAGGGAAGGGGACTAAGTAACACCATAAAGCACCCTTAAGGCAAACAGCCCACTGCTAGGAAATCTATGACAGCAGCCACAGTGACTCCTAAAAAGTTTGCCACAGCTTTGGCACAGTAAAGTATGACTGTCAGCAATGGGCGTTTCCTTACTACTGGACAGCAGCTCCACTAAACTGCAGTGCTGCCTACCTCTCTTAGGTTGCCTGAAACAGTGAGAAGGAGACAGCAATCTATCATAAATACAAAATAAAAAACAAGTGTTTTGAAAATACACCCAGATAATAGAACAGCCTCTCCTGTTATTACTACCTTCTACCTTTAACAACTCCATGAGTTCTGGATATGTTTTTCTATATAATTAATATTTTTATTGTTGTCATTTTCCCTCTCCCACCTTCCTATGTTCTCTTACTACTTTATTCAGCATTGGGGATAGCAATTTTTAAATCTGAGAGGTACTGAACATTAAGGACCAAAAATTCATGATCAGTCACTGAAATAACTTGCTTGATTTTACCCTGCACATACAAATCTTCTTTTGTTGTGGATGAAAACAATTCTGATAATACCTCTATTACCATCCCTGTAATACAGTTACAGATATTGAGGTCTGTAGTATTGTGTGTAAGTTAGACTGATGAGTTACGAGTGAGTCTAGTTATCTGCATAGTGGTAATGATGTCTACTCTGCAGTCACAGATGTAGAGAGATACCTCCTTATTTATTTCCTCCACAGAACTAGGGTTCCATCTGCATTTGCAACTCCTCCCTTATATCTAATTCCTCCCCTTTGTGAATCTATTTCATGTTGTAATCCCCTACCATGAGCACTAATGTGAGAAGTGGGGTGCTGACTGCTCCCTTTCCCCCACCCATGTGCACCCTGTCACTGTGGGACATGACAGGCCACACTCCCTTGATCTGCTGGTTGCTCTTTTGCTTTGGAAAAAATTGGCAAATCTACCAGAGGAAAAAGGCAAGTTTTGTTTTCCTTCAAGATAACAGAATGGTAAATACTGCCAATCTTAACACAGAGCTACTACCTTGACTTGTGTCCCGTGACAATTTGAATGAAAAGCAAATGATGTTCTACCTGGGAATCAAAACTGAATGCATCTGATAACATGATAAAGAAAATACTGGTGAGTTTGAAGGCAGTACTGAAATGCATAATGCTAGAAACACAAACTTTTTTTTCCAAATAAGAAGATGCTTTAACAAAAAGTACTTTAATGAAGTTGCTTTAATGAAGGGCTAATTGTGTCCAAGTGAGGACATTTGAAAAAATATGTTACAAGCATCTTCTTACTCAGAAATTAGCAGCCAAGATCAATAAACAAAACATAAAATGTATGCATATTATTGATGCAGATACTGATGCAGATAATGTAGGCATAATACTGCCATAAAGAGTTGAATTTGGTGATAAAAGCTGATGAAATAGAATAACTGATGTTAATTCTATTAAGGCTGACTTCAAGTAGCTAGTGTTCAACCAGTTTGGTTTTTATATGGCCTTGAAAGATACGCCAACCATAGCTGCTAAATCCATATTGCAGTTAGAAATGGTTACCTTTGTTGATCAAAAAAAAAAAATGAAATGGAAGAAAAGAAAAATAACATACCATGTTCACACACAAAACAAAAAGAGCTATATCAGGGACATCAGGGAAGGTGGAATACTATAACAACACATTTTATATTGTTATACTATTCCACCCACCTTAATGGAGAACCCTTCGGTGTGGCTACGCCATAGCCTTTCGAATCCAGATTTCCTCCCACTTTCATGGTGTCACATGGCTTTCGTTGCTCAATGTATTCATTCATGGTGGACTCCAGCAGGAAGGCAAACTTGCCCTTGGATTTGCGGACGCGAGCTACTCCCTCTGCAGTAGTTCTAGTGAACACTGATGGCTCAGCTGATTTCATGTAGGTCCACATCTTTTCATACACTGCTATTTTTGATCTCTGGAGAAAATCAAAAAGAAGTTAGAACAAAAGAATGTTGCAACATTTCAGAATGGCACTGTTCAAATAAAATCAATCCTACTTAATTTTTCAGACAACTGAAGTTGGGCAAATCTTGGATAACGATTTTATTTGAATTCAATGATTATTTTAAAAGAAATAAGAAATAACAGTATCAATGTCTCTATAATGTCAGACATTACTTTTAAGTTCAGCTAGCCTCTAGTAGTCAAAAAAAATAGCTGCAAAGATGAATTTGCTGTTAGATAAAAGCAGTTCATGCAGTCAAAGCATTGTAAGGTGTGTTTTAAGGAATTACATATGAAATAGATATTCACAATAAGTCTGTATGGTAAAGAGAAATAGTAAAATAATCTCCCCATAAATACTGAGCTGAATCTTCAAGCATTTCTCTTACAGAAACTACAATAGCTTAAGTAAGATTTCTGCTTTCCTAATTCAGAGTCCAGAATTCATTCAATTTACATTCAGAAAGGCTACACAGTATTTGAAGACATAGTTCACAATAAAAGATGGAAACAGCAAATTGGACTGAATATGCTATTAAAGGAAGTGGAATGCCCTAAGCATTTATCTTAAAGAATTTGGTATGGTTTTAGGTATGCAGTATCAGTGGATTTATTTTAAAGACCATTTTTTTATGCCCAGTAACTGAGTAGGAAATGCACTTGCTCAAAGAATGCACAAGAATTTGTGGCTTAGAGTGCATTAGTTGGAAATTTTCCTTTTTGGGAATGCATGATGCAACTACAGGTGAAAATAAACTACAGGCAAAAATAAAACTTCTTGATATAAAATAAAAACAAATAAAAGTTTGCACTGAAAGAAAGGAAGGAAATGCTGTCAGAGAAAACTGAGAAGTTTCCCCATGCTCATCAGATTCACCCAACAACTCCTTTGCTTCCTCCAGCAATAGGAATACATACATGCAAAACAGCAATGTGTCAGCTAAACACTACACAGTGTTTTCATTATAACAGATGGCACTTGTCTTCTCTTATGCATGATGCAAAAAGGACTTTACAACCTAATGCTCAAGTCAGCTTTTATTTGAGTCAACAGGAGTTTCTAGCTAAGCAAGATTTGGTCTATGAGCCCTTTCCCACACTGTGCTGAGCACTCCAGGAAAATATCCATTATTATAAAGCCCCAAAACAAAGGGCCTTAGAATATTTAAACAAATACCAAATCCTATAGTCTAGATACTATTTAAATTGACAATGGCTTTAAAAAGGATGGAACTGAGTCTTTGTATAGGTGAGAATAATTTCCCTGAAACACTCCTTTTTACCAATTACTGAATGATTGTATTAGTACTTAGAAAATAATTTGTTAGGAACATAAGTCTATCTTAAAAAGAAATGGCATTTAAACAGAAATGTTCAATAAAAATACCATATAGCAGAACATCATAAATTATCCTTGCTTTTTTGAGTTTGTCTATATGCATAATTTTATCTTTCTGCCAAACATAATAAAATTTACATCAACAACAGCTGTGTGTGTCCATAGTCACATCCTGCCTAGTCACCATTTCTTTCCAGTGTAGTCACAGCTACTTTTCATTTACATAATAGTGGCTGGGAGCAAAGCATAAACTAAGCCACCAATGCATTCTTTTTGCTTTACACTGATGTAATTTCATGGATTTAAATTTACAGAAAGAAAAAAATGGAAGAGAGCAGTAATGAACCAGTCACCACTTCAAGAATATTTTCTTGCCTTTGTCTGCGTTCACTTCCAAACATTTCTTACATCCTAACATCCATTACATCAAATTCTTTATAAAGTAAACACATAATAGATCACTTTTATTTAAAATTAAAACCTTGCAGCACATAAAATAGCTATATTAGTAAGAGGAAACAATGGCCTAAATAACTTGAAAAAGGCTGCATTTAAATATTTGATTTTTTTTTTTTTTAGGATCTAATTTCCTTTGCCTATTAAAAGTGAAAAAAATATGCAAAGTCTAACAAGGTGTCTGCTCTGTAAGAACATTTTCTTCTCCCAAACTTTCCTTTCTTAACATTCAATTTCTACATGTCAACTCAGACTGAAAATTGAACTGACAGATATTTCTTATTATCATATGAGGAAACCTTGCAGATTTCCCCTGCAGTCAGCCAAGCTGGGATAATTTTCATTTTGGGCTTTTCTGACAAAGACTGCTAAAACTACTTTTCCTCTTGAGCAAGCTGCTCAGAAAATACAATCCTCATTGCATCTAAAGCAGAAAATACGAGTAAATAGGTAACAGTAGCAAAGTCTTATTTTTCTTTATGTTTGCTTTATTTTCCTTTTTCTGTTTTCAATTCAGAATCAAAGCAGACAGAATAGGTGTTCAGAATTTCTGACATTTTGAGCAGAAATGACCAAATGATGAGAAAATGTCCTGAAGGCTCATCTTCCACCAAATAATCACCACTGACAGAAAAGTTACACGATTCCAATACCAAAAAGTGAACATGATTGCTTCCAAACCCACAAAATGTTAGACTTGCCACACAAGTCTCCTTTTATTATTATTACAGGCTAGGTCTTAATTTATGTATTATGCAAACAGCATAATACAGCAAATACTGTCTGCTGATATTTTACCTTTGTCCCTGTTTTGTGAAAAATATTTTTAGAAATAGCACATACAATATAATTAAGAATCATTATACTGTGACAGATTAGAAAAAAATTGATAAAAGGGTCTCAATTGCACTATTAAAAAAAAAGTGATCAACCGTTCAAATCTTGATAAAGCTTTGAATTTTGCATATGCAATGATATTTAGTATTTGTAGTTAATTTTAATGTTTCCCTCTGTATTTTGAAAGAAAGGAAAAAATAAAAAGAGGAACATTATTTCCCTTCTTTTCTCTCTTAACCCTGTAAGACTGAAGTGAAAGAACAACTGTCTTTACAGACATTTATACTTCATTACAGTGTTTTCTCTTTAAGGAGAAATATTGTATAAAATATTGATTCAAACAAAAATGTTTCTATGTTTACAGAATGATTTAAAAGAACCCTGAAATTTTTGTGACCAATATTGTTTCTGCATCAAAAGGTGTGCTAGAAACCTGTCAGTGAACTGTATCCAAGCACTCCAGCCATTTCAGTGAGATACCTCTAGAGTCCATGCAGAGGCGGATACTTTAATGTGTGATTTATTTCAACATAGCACACATGTCCCATAGGGATACACAGGACTGCTTTTCCTTCTCCAGTGTCTACAGAAGAAGTCTAGAAAACTTGGTTAAACTGAACTCTTTTATCAGTTTCTTGATGTGAGGGTTCAACCACTATGTGTTTGTTAAGTATATGTTATAAGTAATCTTTTTATAGCTAATAGAACAGGTTTGCACTCTCTGCTGTGGGGATTCCTGTCACAACGGAAAGGTTAGTTCACTACAGAGCTTTTGGGGGTCACTCAGAAGCTGTCCTTGAACAGATGCTGTCTGTAGTTCACAAATCCCATGCAAAAATTTTGTTAATGGTTCACTGAGTTCAGTGTAGCCAAACTGAAAACAGTCAAGGTGTGTGGGAGTACCTAACAGAGAACAGTCCCTTTTCAACTAGGCAATAAGAAGAAATTATCACTCCATCTTCCCAACTTCTAAAAGTGCCTTACACTATACATTTCAGATAAGTAATGACCTTAAACTGTGTGATTTTCAAGGAAGGATTACTGGTTCACAACATTTATTCAGAGCTGTGTTCAAACACTAAACTCACTTCAGTCAGCTGAGCTTAACTTTCATCTGCTAGACACATGAAATAAGGCAGGAGGACCTGTTTATTATGTGCTCCTTGTGATGTCCAAGCTCCCTGTTTTCCAGCTGGGAAATGATGAGGATTACATACCAACCACACTAACGCAGGAAAGTAAATGAAAATGAAGTAATCAATGGAGACAGCACAGACATATGAATGGCTATTTAGGCTATTTCCTAATGCTCCAACCACATTCCCTCAAGTTATATTTTCTCTTTGTTATCCATCCAAAAGTCAGCAAATTAAAAAATGCATTTCCTGCCCACCACCCAAGACCCTAAAGCAAAATGCACACAGCGTAATCCATAAGCAGAAGCAAAACCTGCAAGACTCCATGTTACCATCACAGGCTTTCAATGCTGCTCATCACTTCAGTACTGTAGCTTCAGATGAATCAATAGTGCAATGCTGCTTTAATTATCACTGGCTTTAGTATCCCCCTAGGCACCTCTTTTGCCCATGTGACAGGATCAATAAGCTTTCCACAAATTAAAAAAACCTGAAAACTCCAACAAATGGTCTTGTGGGGTTAAAAATGCAGCTAAAGTATTGCAGGAATTACAAACTATATTACATGTAACAGCAAAGTAACATTATTTCACACTTCCAAGCATCTTATAAGAGCAGTTGGTAGAGAGAGCTGCTCTGAAGGACATGCCAACTTACTCTGAAGAACTCTTTGGTTGACCCTGAGTCCAGTGTCCCATAAGCAATTTCAGTTTGTTTGGCAAGGTCTTCTGCACTTTCTATGGGTGAGACCATTCGCTCAACAGTCAAGAAAGCCGCGAGGTTAGCAGTGTAGGATGAAATAATGATGAGTGTGAAGAACCACCAGACACCTCCAACAATGCGACCTGAGAGGGATCTAAACATGAATAAGATAATGCACATTTTCCTGTCTCTTAAGCCATGAAGAGAAAGAAAGAGAAAGAGAGAGAAGGCACCATTATCGCTGACCATTTGTCATTAAGTAACAGTCAATGGGAGGAAGATCATTTGCATTTTAAATACTAATAAATGGTTTTACTCTCGAATTTTAATGTCTACAGTACAGAGCCCACTGTACTAATGTGTATCACATATATACAGCAGCTTGAATTCTCTTGCATAGTAATCTCAGTGTTCTTAGTATGTCAGGACATGCCTAAAATAGGAAGGAAATTTGTCAAAAATACTGGATATGCAATCTCTTTTTGGAGACAAAAAAACCCGCAAAAGTCTTTGCACATGGATTATGTTGGCTGTAGGATTAAAATGTTCCTGTCACCCAAACTTTTCAAATATTCTACAAGCTACTGCACTCATTTGAACATTCGCATTTTTCTTATTTAAGAAGCAAGAATTTTGTGGTAACAGAGACATTTCTGTTAAGTAAAAAATTGTATTTTCCTTTTCAATACCTGTAATTTGATGAGAAGGCTGTTGAGGAGTAATGTCCATCCATGCTTAATCAGTACCAGTTTTATTGCTAACTTCAATAATAGAAGGATTAGGCCAATGCTGAACATTCAAAATTTCACTGCAAATGGCTAAAATGAAGCATTTAAGTTTGAAAGATTGAGTCACAATGTTTAATCAAGAAGTTTTAGTTACTGCCCACTAAAGTTCCAGAGCATCTTAAAAGGCTGAGAAATTCAGGACTGGAATCATGTATTAAATCTGAGGCAGACACTCTGTAAGGCACAGCTTAGCAATACAGCGTGGCTCCTCAGAAACAGACCATCAAATATTGTGTCTCATAGACAGCGGTATTTGTGAAGCAGTACTGTAGAACTTGACAGGGAACAGAAATGGGACATTCCTCGATGGAAGGCAAATATTAAGCACAATTTCTTGCATTTCATAGTTGCAATACAATGGAACTAATCCAGCAACAACACAGCTCCTCTGAATTCAACCCAGTGAATTCCCCCTGTGTGTACCTGCTGTTTCTGAGAGCTGTTTGTGGTTTATGCACACTGACATTAGTAAAATAATAGTAATGACTGAAATTCAAAGCACATTATCTATTGCCCTTATCATGGCAATTAAAAAAGAAAAACAAAAAGAAAAGGCTTCCTAAAGAATGAACTTCAAAACACTGCCAGGAAAATTAATGAACGAAGATTTTATGCTTCAGTGTTGAAGATAAAATTCAAATGTAAAAAGATTTGACACAAACCTTGGGGAAATATCACATCCTTGTTGCATAAAGGCACCCAGGGAAAACCAGAGGCTGTTGAATATGCCAAACTCATTGGGAGGCTGGTCACTGGGTCCTTCTTTCCCATCCTCTGGTTCTTCTGTGTGCCACTCATATGGACTAAACCTGCTAACTAGGAACAGGACCACACTGACACCAATGTAGGCAAAGACTATGCACATCCAGATCTCATACGCCAAAGGGTCCAAGAAGGAAAACACTCCTGGTTTAGATTTCTGGGGCTTTTTGATCATAATGGATATCCCCAAACTCATAAAAGGCTTAGAAAAATCAATGACCTCTTCTCGTACCAAAGTGATGGTCAGAGGCGCAACAGCAATCTCTGCTTTCTATAAAGAAAAAAGAAATATAGATGTATAGATTAATGGAAGTTGGCTTATACACCCAGCTAAGCAGCTAATTCCAAAGGTATGTTATTAACATTAGGACACTGTGGCTTAAATGCTCTTTATAACATTTTTCTTCTCCCCTCTATTACACTCTGTATTTACTCCATATGCTTTTAGTAAAACATATATACTGCAGGTTTTTAGTTTACAGAACTATACAGATATTTATTTTTTCTGCTAAGAAGAAGACTTAAATTTCATAGAGGTGGGCAACTGCGTAGGAAGACCATTTTAGGCACTAATTTAGATTTAAAGTAATGGAATTCAAGGAAGAATGAAAAATGAAAATAAGCCTATCGTCCCTGCATGTATGGAGGGTTTTTTTTTAAGATCCCAGAAACAGTAATTTATTGTCATATTTTCATAAGATACAATCATTTTTTGAGGGGAACTAGTTCATAGACCCAAGGAATCTCCAAATATCATGAAGTCACAAAGGTTAACTATTGCTGTGATTCCACCAAAACTGCACAGAGTTGTCTTGAGGGAAAGATACTTCAGTAGGAATGAGTCAGATTTTAAACAGTGAAAAATGGCAAGTATACAGAAAATAAGTGTGCAAAATCATGTGATAAAAGGCTAAAAAGTGTGCTGAATCCATTCCCACTAGTGTCAGGAATATTTTTAAATGTGTTTCCAACATGTTCTTAGAATGAAAATGACAGTCTTGGATGAATCATTATTGATGGGGGTGATTATGACAGCTAACAATGATGTCTGCATGAACTATAAGATATTGTAGCTAAGCTAATGGATCATTTTTGTCATTAGGGATGCAATATTACATTCAGAGTTGCTCCTTGCCTTGCCTTGTATGCTAAAGCTGTCATTATAGCAGCACTTCAGATGGGAATTGCAAAGGGAACTGGGTCAAAAGATGCACCTGTGGGAGGGGAACAGATGCAAAAGCTGCTGAAACCTTTCTCCTGTTCATCATGATGATGCTCTGCCTCACAGGTATAGTCACAGGGCAGAGCCTGTAGACTTCTACAGAGTTTGCGGGCTAAGAGGGGGTAATTGAGCATATTTTGTGAACATTTTGTTGTTTCAATGAGATTAAAACATGCTGAAAAATAAGGATGTGCTCAAATACTTTAAGCCAAGTGTTATGTAAATAGCTTGTGTGACAAACAAAAAAACCAAAATTGAAATTAGGGTTTTTTGTCATCTTACAACTTTGAAACAGATAAATGCATTTAAAATAATACATGTTTTCTATTTTATACACTGTTTTACAGAGTTATATATATTTTATGGAATTTAATTTTAAACTAATTTTGTGTAGTCAAAATTTAAACCTATTTTGGCAGTTTTATAACTGTGAATAATTCAAAAGAACTGTCTCATTCCAATGCAATGGTCCAAAAATGCAAATTTGTACTAAAATTGCTCCATATTAATAATCAGATTATATCTGTCATTAGGAAATATTTGTGATGCAAATACTTATAATTTCATGGGAAGTTATTACTGTTTAAGTAACGTATAAAATCATAATCTTGCAAAAGTATCAAAAATCATCTCTGGTGGTAGTGTCTTGCATAAATGTTATGACTACACTGCTAATTCTCTGAATTTTAACTTAAGTTCTGTAATACAAGGCATTTTTAAAACTTTAGCTTCTTGATGCCTTGTGATTACGTAAGTCTTCCTTAAGTAGACATTTTATGAAAATATATATTATATGAAGAAAGATACCATGTCTAAAATATACTTAATAGCCTGAAAATTGTAAAGCAAACTTTGTTTCTGTAGTCTAAGGACTGTAGGATGGTGTGGGCTACTGGCTTTTCTGCATATTTTTCTGTTTCATCTCATTCATAAATTCCTTTTTTCTAGAAGACTGGTTTCCTTATTTAGAGTCAATGTCTTTTATATTTCTAAATTTTAGTTACTGGGAATACCTAATGTGGAGTCCATGAAATTAATTAAGCAAAGGACGCATGGCAACTGTGATGTATTACTGCCAATCTTCTTTGTATTTGTCACATAGTGGTATCTTCATTAACACGGTGTAAATGATAGACCTGGTCATTGGTTTTCAAAGGTGTTGGCTAACAGGTTTTTTTTCTGTCTGTAGATTGCTACGGGAATTAAAACACAGATCCTTGAGGCTTGTTAGTTTTCATAAAGTGAGTTGGAAAAGTGACATCACCATTTTAGTATCAATTGAGAAGATTTTAAAGACCTACTTAGCACGTTGCATATTATATGTGAAACACTAGGCAAGATTTATCTTACCAAATTTAAGCTCTCAAGGAGGATATGCAGAATTTGAACTACATCAGGACTAACTGCCAACAGTACTTGAAAGAGTTAAAGAGGAGAAAAAGAGGAGAAATAGGAACTTATCCTTTACAACAGTGATCCAATTTCAGATGATTTATAATGAAGATAAATCTATTTCAAGCAAATAAATGCCAAAAATCTGAAAAAAGTGCAGTCTCCCCAAACTGATAATATTATTTATTATTTTTATAAGACTACAGTGTGCCATGTTAAGGACTACTTAAACTCTTCATTGTGAAAGCTAAATGATGACAATAGCTGTGCATGATAATTACGAGCATTTGTGCTTCGCCCAGTTAATGTACACCATGTAATTATGGATTTAAATAATTAACAATATAACTATGGTGCAAACAATTAATGATTCTGTTGCCAGTGAAATCTGTTCTGACAAAGACTAATGATACTTCACAGTTGAATCAACTGCATCTGTAACAGCATTTCAATCAAGGCTACACCACTACCAAATACAGATGGATTCTGGATCATTTCAGTATTATACAACGAGACAAGATTGGCTCTGATGGTAAGAGACATTTTCTTTTCTGGAATATATTATTATTTTAAGCTTGTGAATAAAATCTATGCTTGGTCCAAGTTGTAGGAAGGTAGTGAACCTGAGAAAAATCATGCAGAAAGTGATTTCAATCTCAGAAGTTCACGGCTTCTCAGATTTCAAACAGAAATGAGTTGTGACCTTTTGTGTTAAGCAGGGAAAGAACAGCATTCTGTGTCAGGAGAAAGAATATTTAATTGGAGCTGACTGTTACTTGGAAACACCTGTTGCACGTGCTTAATGGTATTTCATCGCAGTCAGAATTTCTCCTGTGAGCTAGATATCAAAGCAAATAGAATCCATATGAACTACTGCATGCATTTGGATACAACAGGGACAAATGACCAAGATCTCCTGGTAGTTTTTAACAGAGTACTAAAAACAAGACAGGAAAATAAGTAACCATCCCCAACATGATATTCCATACAGTCTTGGCAAAACTGTACACTGCAGCACTTGATATCCTGTTTTCTCTGGAAAAATCAACTACAGAGTTTAAGAAACAACTAAACTGCTCTGTGCAGCACTTGAGCATCCAGGTACCAGAGCAAACAGTGGTGCACACAGGTGCCAAGGGAACATGGGATAAAATTATCACATGTCCACTTTCAGTAACATGGATGCGGCTAAGGGGCATTGGGGTATAGTGTAAAGAGCGAAAGAGCAGAGGAGCCTTTTATGTCAAACAGAAAGGGTCCAATCTCACAAAACTGTCTGTTAATCCTTTAATGTGGTTGGGAATTAAAAGCTGTAAAATAATTCCCAAACAGATCATCTCGTTAACTTGCTAATTCAGTTGCAAATTCTGTCCCAATCCTGGCTGCACATAAAAAGCCTTGCTTGAAGCATAGCCAGCTACTCAGAGTACTGGTGTTTGTGACTAGGGGATCTAATGAGCATACTCTTCTAGCAGAGCTTTGCAGCAAAGTCTCTGGCTGACTGATTTTTCTGCTTTCTCTGTGTGGAACAGGCCTGGGAACCTGATGCTCTGTAATTCATCTGGCAAAGACTCAAGGAATTTGCAGGGAGGATGCTCCTGAGAGATTCCCTGTGGAAATCTTCAGCAGCAAACTTTGTAAGTTAACAATTTCCTTTAAAGCTACACCTGAAAAATGCATTAAACATGCTTGGTGTAGCTCTTGGCCTTAAGGCCAATTGCAGTGGACAGTCGGTGTTGCTACCCTGAGAGCCACCTGACCTCTAAACCAGCAAGGCTGCATTCAAGCCACTTACAGGGAATGATCTGTCCTCCATCCTAGCATCCAGCTGGGCTCAGGAACTCTTCTGGACAGTAATTATGGACCAAAAATGTATCAGGGACCATTGCAATTTAGTAGATTAGTCAGGCAAGCTCCAATGCAGAGGGACATTCCCTGGTGCCACTGATACACTAGGACAGATACAGCCTCAAGGAGCCTTTGGACAGCAGAGCAGTGGGCAACAGCAACTTCTCTTAGTTCTTCAATGAAAAAGCAGCTCCAAGAGCCTTGCTGAAGCTCATTTTCAGGGCCCAGCCCCAGATTCATAATGAGACTGAAGCCTTCCTAAACAGATAATCTGAAAGAGCCTTCAACTCCTCATATTACAAAAAATGAAGTGTTGGCCATGTATTCTGGGTTATCCTCTTCATGCAGGTAATTTGCAACAGGTTCCTAACACCCTGAGCTTTACTGCCTTCACCTGTGTTAACAGGCACAGGTGTTGATAATCACCTCTGTGTGAGTTTCCTGACAGCACTCTGTATGTCTCTGTGGTACTAGGGCAGTTTGGATTTGAGGAGGCAAATTTTTCAAGATAAAGAAGGAAAAAAACCCCAAACAAACAGAAAATGAACCTTTCCTCTATAATTTTCAACTAGATGATAGGCCACTGAAAATGTGCATTTGGGCAGGGGAATGTGTTGTAAAATAGTTCTTAGCTATTGATGTCAATGAGTTCACTACTGCAATTAAAAGCCAGACAAGGAGTAACCTCCATACTTGATAAAATAAGTCTAGAAAATCTTCAATATCCTACAAGTTGAGCTGCTTCCAAGCCACTAAAGTAGATATACATGCTTGGTGACATTCAGTGTTTCTACTCCTTAAAGACACAATTGAGGTTGGTTCCTTCATGAATTTCCAAGAACATAGAGACTTTTGTGAAGATGATAAAACCTTTCTGTTCCCATGGGGACGGGAAATCACCAAAATTCTGGGGCACCATTTTCCACACTCCTACAGGACACAGACTTTTGTTCTGTGGAGTCGCTTGAACTGATGCTAATAGAGAAGATGTTGACAAAATTTATCAGCTATATTTAGCTGATATAAGGGAATTGAAATGGAGCTGCTAGAAGAGCCACAAGGGCTTTGGGACATATAGCCCAAACTGTCACTGGAATTGTGAAAACTGCAACTATGGATGGATCAACCAGTATGCAGGAGTTTTTTAACAGGGAGGTTGAGGCATGTTATGAGTCCATTGGTGGAAATATTCTCACCTGAATAGTTTGAGGATTTTTTTTTTATTCCATCACTGAAATGAAAAGTTTCTCTAAGAATTCTGATCTGTTCTCAGGGCAGGTACTAGCAATTGCAATCATCAGCAAGTTCAGCTCTGAATTTTGCTACTTTTGGTAACCCCACATACTGCAAGTATTTATTTGAGTTTGTTGGAACTATTTTCATTAAATATTTGAATTCTATGTGTCAACAGAACTGTTAACTGTTATGGTACTATGAAGAATCCTTCTCTAGATCCCTGCACGTTGTCAGCTGTTGAGCTTACCAGGCTTGCTCTTACATTTTCTTATTGATGCTCATCTTAAAAGTCTGTCTTAATTCTGGATTGCCTAATTGTGTACTTGCCTGTGGTGGTTTATTACACATGGTTAATATAAGATGGTGGATTATCCATTTCTCAAACTAGAGCAAGAGTCCCATCTTTTTTAAGACATCTGTCCACCATTCCATGGAAATGAATTAATGAGTGATATTCTTTCCAATTAAGTTTCACAATTTATCAGGAATAGATGGTCTCTAACATTAATGAATTTTTAAGGGATATACAAACTATGGATGTTCTAACATTACAAGGTACTACTCAAAGAAATACTAGAACTTGCATGAAACTATTTACTTTTCTGTTGAAAAGAGGTGAAAACACAGAGATCTGAAACAAGATTCTATTTCTTTTTTGTGACCCCAAGATTAAATAAAATGCACATAATACTTCCTATTTTATTTCTTATGATAAATTAAATCCTGCTTCAAAAATTGGTATGCTTACCCCATAAACAAGCTCTCCCACCATCCCATTCCAGATTTTTGTCTCTGGATCCCTTGCTCCATATTTTCCATCAGGAACAATGGCAATTTTGTACTTGATACCAATATGTTTTGCAATTTCTGATGCCAGATCTACACAGTATCCTTCAAACTTGTCATTCCCTTCAAACGTATCATGGTTTTTCTTGAACATAACATATGGGGCTTCCTATAATGAGAGAAGCAGAACTGTAAAGGAGAAGTGTACCCAAAATACTCTGAAAAAATAAACAAACATGTCATGTACTGACTGAACAACACATTTTATCAAGAGTTCATGAATAGTATTAGCACATTTAAATTAAACTGTATGAACAGAAATTCCTCTGGAAAGGTATACTGTTTACATTGTAATTTGGCTTATACATTTCACAATATTAATCAACCTTTCTTTGTTTTAAATGAAAGACCTTAGTGTAGTATATGCTAAATTTAAAACACAGAGGTTGAACTTATACAATGCAAAGGACCATGAGATAATGTAGGTACAATGTACATTTCCGACTACAGTAAGTAGTAAGTATCCTCTAATTTAGTGTGGTTACTCTCTATGCGATTCTGGATGCAGAGCCTGCATGACTTGCTTTCTTGAGGTTTAGAATGCATGGTTACTAAAAGACTACATACATTTTAGTGAGAACATAGAAATATATTCCCAAGAAAACACATATCTTCTCCTTCAAATAAACAGTGCAGATTCTGAAAGGTCTTTTAGGATGAACTTAAGTGATATGCATGGACAAAAATGGTATTAAGTTGACAGTGACATTACATGCTGCATGAAAAAGAAATACCAAAATATTTTTGGATAGTGAGTGCCATTGGAAACAAGTAAAACCTGTTGTGAAAAGTGGATCTTGCATTCCTTCTGTAAACCATACTATCACTGTAGTGAACATTATATGATTGGGAAATCAAGGTCACATTTTTCTTATTAGCTCTGTGTGACTTTAGCAATCATTAAGTAAAACCGTACTTTCTGGTGATATTTTATATCACTTCACATAATTCATATTCATAGCCAGTTTCAGATGAAATATTTGTCTAATAGAAAGGGTGACTGAAGTCACCCATTGTCTGAATTGATATCACAAAATAGTGGCAATTTAAGTTTTGTCTGTGTTGGCCCTGGCAAATGTTTGGTCTTTTGACACTAACCTTGGTAGTACGCTACCCTATTCACATATTTCCTACAGATATAATCAGAACAAAAATAAAAATAAATATAAACTTGTAGTCACAATGTCTGCTTCATTGAAACTACAAGAACATCAGCTGTAAGCAACAGCATTTTTTTAAACTCTATTAGGTGTTTAACAAAGAAGGATATGTGGCATTACACAAATGCCTTTGCCTTTACAGATTTCCCATCTTCAAAGGAAAACTGCTGATATTACCAGCAGCCTGTATCTTTTCTTGTATTCCTATCCCCACTTAAATAGCTTTAATCTCAACAACCTGTCTACTAGAAGGAGGGAGGGAGAAAAGCAGGGAGAAGGCATCCTGTCCTTTCTTTTCTGTAGATCTTGATTTGTGTAAGTATTTTGGCCACATGTATCAACTATTCCTCCCTCATGTATGCTTTTTGTTACCATTAGAGGAAAAGCCAAAATCTCTGTCATTCTACATTTTTTATTGCACAAAATTCATTTAAAATAAATAGAGGCAAAAAGTACTATGTTTCCTGGCTGTGATTCAACCAACCACTACCTAGAAGTGCAACCAAGTCTGTCCAGTGACCTGCATTTCTGAACTCTCCTTACGAGCATTGGCTACATTTGCTTGCTGTACCTCAAAAGCAATTTTGTTTTCCAAAAACCAGAACTGGTGACTGCTAGTTCTTCTGATTCAGCCATACATCCCAAGCAAAAGGGATACAGTTAAAATCACACCAGGAAATACTAATATTGGAGATGGACTCAAAGCAGACAGGCACAAAGATGATAGGTCAGCCTACTACTTCTTGCAAAACCCAGACACTGTGCTCCTGCCTGCACCTCACCACTGACAGGGCTGCTACAGGAAAAGCATTTCAACTGCTTCTGCACAGCAAAGCAAAGTGACAGATGCCTCATTTTTCCTGTTAAAGGTTAAATGATCTTCGATCCTCCTCCTCAGGAATTCTGTGAGGGAACACTGCGAAGGGAAGTGTCCTTGGTAGGTAAAAGCAGAGGTGATCCCATCCAATGGATGGACAACCAAGTCACGACTTGGAAGACCTCGGTTCTGACAGGGATCTGTTGGGGGACTTGGAGGAACCACATGGGTTCTCTCCCCATCCACTTTCTTTTCTTCACATTGATTCAGAGCAAAATACAGCAAAGAGCATTTCTTATAATCTTGTAGAGTGAAGTAGTACCTCTTGCAATTACTGCTTTAAAAGAAGCAGCAATTGAGTGTGGTCTGCCAGTGTGAAATGATACAATTAAAGATAACAGGAACACCTACAACAGTTTGCTTACTATGTTGTTCTTTCCCTCCTACCTATTTTATGCAGAATAAATAACAGTTTCTTTGCGTGATGTGTCCACGTTACCTGCCAAATAATGAGACAGCTACTTTCAAGGTAGAATTTGATGGGGGGATGTGGATGAGACTGAATGTGAGTTTTTACAAAGACTGTTTTTTAAAAATATCAAATAGCAGCACTACTTTTCAATTCTGTACATTTCAGACTTTGAGGGTGTTTCAAGCTGATAAGATGTGCAGGTGTTATAATAACAAAAGGACACTGAAAGGCATGCTTTACTGGTTTGCTAGCGAGTAATTTACACAGATGAACTTCCAAGGTCATACTGCAAAGTCATGAAATACCTGAATTGATCAATAGCATGTACTCAGCCATATCTTGATGCTCTTTTCTAGGTGTAGCACTAAAAAAGACCTTTTTTTCTGTATAATCTATTACAATAGCATTTTCTAAATTAGTAGTAATGTTAGCGTAGCCATGCTAGTCTAAAGATAAAAGAGATGCAAGACACTTACAGAGAGATAATGCCTTCTATTAGATCAGCTGAAATAGCTGCAAACAGTAGGGATACTTTTTCACTGTTTCCAGTTATAGCATCTTGTCTAATAGAAAGATTATCTCTCCCCACCATCTTTATATTTATTACATTTCTGAACTCTAAGCTTTTAACCTGCTGATATAAAACACACATGTGACTTACTGCTGAATGAGGTTTAACACTGCAATATTTGCAAGATTTCAGCTGCTTAATAGTTTTTTATGGGGTAGTGAATCAAGGAAAAGTCCACATTGAAATGATCAATGACTAGCACGGAACAGATATTTGAAATGGTGCAAGCTTTACTTAAATAATTCACAATTTTATAACAATACTTAACATTTGTAAATACAAGTTGATGTCTGCAACAATTACCTTTATAGATGTAAACAAATCATTCCACCATATTGCCACACATTCATGTGTACAGTAAAATGCTCACAGCTGATGACTCATTACTATAAGGGAAGCTGGAGAAAGTAACTAACCCAAATATAAAGCAGACCTATGCTTCGCTTTCCTATTCTAAAGTTGATTTCAAAATCTTCAAACATTGCAAAAATAATTTTTAAAAGTGACAAATATTTGTGCAAGGAAATTTCTGCCTTTTAGAACAGGAGTGGCACACATTATCACACTTTATTCTGAAAGAAATTTCTGTAAATGTCAATGGAAGGTTTTTTTGGTGATTTTTTTTTTTTTTTAAATTTCTGATTAAAGTGTCCAGGATTCGGTTTGAAGTCTTTATTATTGTCATGCAAAAACTTTTCTTTTTCTCCAGTCTACTGAATAATTTAATTAATAAAGTTTCTAATGAAAAATATTTTTCTCTTATGAGAAAAAAGGTTATAATAAGAATTTTTGAGGTAAGTCTCTATCAAGAGTATATCAGTCAAAACAATGAGGGTGGTTCTCAGTCATCTACTTAAAGTTACCTGTCATCTGAGATGCCGTAAGGTGACCTGCTTGACCCTAAAATACCGTTCTTCAGGTCCTCTGTGCTGCCTCTTTACAAATAGGTAAAAGCGGGACAGGCTGTGTATCCTAGAGCATCTTAAATGTCACTGAATGCAACTGAATCAATACCCTTCATAAAGTCATCTACATTTAGGTGACTCAGTGGTGAACTGGATCCTGCCCTTGAAACTTAATCTGCCAACACCAAGGATATCTTATTAAAACATTGAACTAGAAGCCACAATGAAGATGCAGCTCATATACATCAAGCTTTGGTTCTAAAGGATTTTTGTGATTTTTTGCAATCTCAGAGTAAGTACAGAGTTGGCTCTATCTATATTCTATCTTAACAACTTGTCACCATATTTCTCAGCTTACTAAATTAGAGATGATCATTCTAACTAGCTAGACAAGTTACTCACTTTACCTTAGTGTTAGAGCAAGGCTGCAAATGACATCCCGTCTCTGGTCATACACTGAGCCTACTGTGCATTTGCTGCCTCCTCAGTTTGGGCTACTACTTCACCACATAACTAATCAGGGATAGGCTGAGTGCCTAAACCTAATATGTCAAATAAATTCTACGTGCTCTCACTATGTTAAAACTAAAGAAAACATTTTGCCAAGTAGAAAACACTGTACTAAGTTCTTTGAGTGCAGAGCTAATTTATTATACTGCACTTTCTATGCAATAGCCATACAGCCACACTACAGCAAAGTAAGCATAGACTCGTAAAAACTGAAGAAACAGTGGAAAAATCAGTCTGTGTTATTTGGCTTCAGGCAAAAATTAAAGCGAGCCATGCTGAAAACTTGTAAACTTTTCCTATGCTGCCATGACACCTGTCTTTGAAGACTGAAAAGCCTGACATCACTGTTTGCAGAAGCTTTTCAGTTTAATGTTGGAAAATACGCATGCAACCAAAACTAAATGTGTTATCTACAATGGTTCAACTTCCCTTCAATGTGAAGAGGGCAACAAAGAGGTGAAAAAGTCTCTGTAGCATTTGCAACATGACTATAATACAAAGAAGAGAAAAATAACAGGATTCTGAAAGTTATTCTAGTTAAAGATTTCTTTGTGTGTGTCATCACATGCTTGTGGATGCTAAATACACTGCCCTAGCAGACCAATATTAAGAATCATGGTTCTGTTCTGCCTTTAGCATCATGTGTGCAGCTCCCAGTGGAGTAGATGGGAGATCGGCATGATAAAGCAGAATTCACCATATATTCTTATTCAAACCAAATTCTGATATATTTCTCTTGCACTGTGATTTTGAAACATGAAAGGGGGACACTTTTGGTCAAGAAGCAGTGCTGCTTTCAGTTAATTGCATTTATTCAAAAATGACATGCTGCATAAACATAGGGCATGCTTTGGAATTCAGATTTTTGGTTTTGCAAATAGTCCCACCAGTCCTTTCAATACAGGGGCAGGAAAAGTTCTTTAGAGGATAACATTTATTATGCACACCAAAATGCTTCAATGCAAACAGGACAGGCAAGATAACACATTTTAAAAGGTTTCTTTTTTTTTTGTTTGTTTTTCTTTCTGGCAAACAGAAACATTTTATGTTACTTTTCATTATTATATTTTGCTTGCTTCTCCTAAGCTTGGATCTATTTATGGAAATTACAGTATTCATGTATGATAGCTTCAGTCAAAGATATCAGGATTGGTATGAGAGGAAAATTTCGACTGAAAGCTTGTTATTCACATCGTTCTCTTCTCAGCTTGGCAAAGTTGAAGGGTAACGTCATCTGTTCTAGACATTTCAGATTAGTCACAGAACTTTTCTTGGTGGTTCAGTGCCTGGTCATCCAGTCAGAGGAACAGTAATCCATATGGAAAAATTAGCTCAATGCTACTAGACTGGTGGTTAATACTTGAGCCTTAGTTAGGAATGTTCGCAGCATCTTGGGACTCTTTTCTTCCTTGATCAATTTCTTAAAATAGGATTCTTCATCAGAGGCTGAAAAGAGGAGGACTGTACTGAAGTATATTTTTTTTCCATCACCAAGTCTTTTTTTTTTTTCTTTTTTTTTTTTTTTAGGAGAAAGATACATATATTTAAAATGTGCCATGCAAAATTAAAATTAAAAGTTACACAATTTGATTAGGAGTTACATTCTGAATTTCTGTATAGTAGTTTGGTTGGCTTGTATCCTGGAATGACAACCCTCAACAGAAGATTTGTTAAGACATACTTAATGTATAAATGCTGATACACACTGCTGAAAAGGTGCTAATTAAACACATTTTTAGTAAGAAAATGTATTGACACTTTCCTTTGGATTATTTTAAACTCTGTATTAGATTAGAAAAATTATTTCTTACCAACACATTCAGAATATTCCTTCCCATTCAAGACACCGTTTTTTGGGTTAACATGTCTTGTCTAAGTGAAGCAGGTGAAAAGGGCAGTGAACTGAGATGTAAAATCTTAAAAGCGGTCATGTAAAGGTCACCCTTTGCCAGTTAGCTTTGAAAAAAATCAGCTTTAAAGGGCATGTCTGACTTCAGAGGAAAAATTGTTAAATATTTTGTTCAAAATACATATTTGTAAGAAACAATTGTTTTGAAAAACTAAGTATTAAAAATGTAAATGAATGAAGCAACTACATTCTCCTTAGCAACCACTCTAAAACACCCATAATCCTGGAAAATCAAACCATAAATCTATTTAGATTTTATTAAAATGGAAATTTTATTGCAATGCTGAATAAATATATGAAGAAATATGTCCAAATGCATCTACTAAATTCATGTTTTCATTCACAATTAAGAGTAGGTAATCCAATTCAGATTGGTTGACTGAACTTAGAATTTTAGCTCTTGCTGATGTCAATTATTGAGTTTATAATTTATCAACAAAAAGGGACAATGGCATAGTCCTCTTGTTTTATACCCTCTGTTTTATTCTGTCATTTAGATGTTTTGGGTTTTCCTTTTCTTCTAGTTTCTTGTGAGTTAATATTTATCAATTAGAGTTATAAGAATTGATATTTCTGAGACTTACTTCGGTAAAAAATGGGAAAGACTGAATAAAAGAAAAAAATTACCACAACTCAATTAAAAAAACCTGATTTCAAGTAAATCATTATCTTAAATGCATACCAAAAACCCTCTGTGCAGACATGACAGTCAGTATAATTAAGATATATGGCTCTCACCCTTCCACTAACCTAGGAACCAGCAGAGTAAATTAGAGCATAACTAGAAATGAGATTGGGTCACACACCAATGTAAGCACTAAAAAAAGGAAGTCCTTACCAAGATTGTAGTGACAACTACTGTTCTATTCTCAATGGCTGCAGTGTCATTTCCAAGTGTAGGTTCATGCTGAATCAAAACTAATTTATCCATGTCATTCCAATAACCAACCTGAAAAATAAAATGTATATAAGTTACAGTAAAATCTATGTTCTGCAAAATTACAAATATAAATTATTATAAGAACAATAGAGTGATCCAAAGATGATGTTCTGCCAAAGGAAGTGTTGTCACATTGGATACAGCAGTACATATCTAACACTTAGGGTATACAACTTTGCACCACTTCTGTGTGGAGAGAGACCCAGTATTGCCTCCACTGAGCTGCTCCTGAGAGATCTGAGCTACTTACTTCTACCAGAGGCACAGGCTAAATCCCATTTTCATTAGTTTGAAGCCCTCCTGGGTCATAACAAGATGCACAAATTTTTGCTCCCCACAAGAATATTTTCATTCACTAATCCTCCAGATCTTCTGGTCTTAGACAGAGGAGTGAAAGACACCTAGATGACAGTTGTGCAACCCCATGGCTAATGTCAATTCCTTGCTCTATCATGGGCCTCCCAGGAGACTCCAAACCAGAGACTTACACCAGTCTTGTTCCACTTAACCCCTGGCACTGACCTATTAGTACCTACATTAGAAGCCCTGTTAAGTTTGCTTTACACTCATGGGACAGACAGCACCAACAGAGAGTGACTCAGCTCATGCAGGATAAGCACCCCAACTAGACAAGTGCTTGCTTTTCCCACCGACTAAAGCATAATGAGAGTAAATTGTCTCTAAATGCATCTTATAGGGAGGTGGAACAACACAAGTTTTTCTCTCCTTGGCTGCATTTAGGCTACCACAACTCTTCCCAGAGCAGTCTTAAGGTGAAACAGCTGCCTTTGCTCATTGCTGGCAATGAACTACTCTAGAGTCAGATTTGAATTGGTCATTCTTGTATTCCCACAGAGGAAAAAACTATCCTGTCTTTTCCCCTTCTTGTCCAGTCTCTTTTCTGCAACTAGATCACAGTTGTCTGTGCAATGGCTCAGTGGCTGTTCCTGTGACCCAGCACTGATTGCACTCAGCTCTTTGTCAAATGGACAACGTGAACACAAACATGTCAGTAGAACAGTGTCCTAATCCTACCTAAAGGGGCTGCCCAGGTTGCTGGGAACCTAATGAATTGGGAGACTGACCTTTCCAGCATGACTTAACAGACACATGATTTAAAAGGTTCCTATCAAAGAGTTGCAATTCAACCTGACACAGCTCAGTTTCCAGAAGCACCTGGGGACCAGTCAGCAGCAACTGTCCCTTCCCTACTCCCTTGATTAATTAGGAGTTCATGAGACCACGAGCTGGGAGAGAGGAATGTCTTGTCCATCTTTCTGGAAGAGGAAAGGGAATTTTAGTGGAAAGCAGTGTCCAGGCAGAACTCCAGTGTTACTGCCAAAGGACATTCTGTGCCTTGGCTGAAAAGATTTCAGTATGATGGAAACTGGCTAAATGATCAAATCAGTTATGTAGTCAATATTATTTCTAACCTTATTGTAGAACTCTGACTAAAATTCACCATCAAATAGGATTTTGCCTTCATGGTGTGGAGAAACATCATGTTCAGTTCAAGGTAGTGATGTGATATGACAGTCTAAAAGTGCAGGGGAGTGCTTTCGATTCCTGGTCTCATATGCATTATATATACCTATATATATATATATATGTATATTCTTAAAAGAGTCGACCTTCCTCTTGATTTTCACATTTGTTTTTCCACTGTTTCCTTTTCGGGGAAAAAAAAAAATTATGAAGAGGCAAGTAGTTTTAGCAGTCTAGAATAGTATGGTTGAACATGAGTGATATTTTTTTTTTCTATAGGTGAAGCAAGTAAGCACAAATTCTGCCCATGCACTAGTTCTGGCATATTTAGCTAAAAAGTTCCTTTTCTTTCTGTGGTTGCTCTTACAGCTCAGAAGCCTTGATTTAGGTGTCTGCAGCTAAGAGTAAACATCAGCATTGCTGATAGAGTGTGAAGGGAGGTTTTCTTCCTAGTAGGATGCACTGCTAAAAAATATTCTTTCTCATCCAGTCACAGATACAATTGATTATTGAAAATGTCAAATTCTTGTAAAAAACTGTGACCAGCTAAAGGCAGAATAAGTACGCCAAAACCTGGCAGTCTGGGGAATTTATTATGATAGTGAATGATTGTTATTGTGCAATTCCTCACTGCTATGAAGTTCAGAAGGAAAGCAGAAAATGACTGATGTACTGTGTTATAAAAGTAAGTACCGTATGAAAATTCCAACAGAGATAAAGGCATTTTTTGAGAAGCAACAGAGATAAAGGCATTTTTTAAAGAAACTTTATCTTGTGTACATCAGTGTGAGCTCATATGTGTTCAGTTCAAGCCTGCACTAAAGTAATTTTGGAACTGGATTACTGAATAAATATGAAGGATATGTCATGACACTTTTATTAGTATATAGATTCACAGTCACTGTGAGAACACTAAATAACAGTATCCTTTCCTATAAATACCTCAAATCCACAGTGAAAAAAACTGCTCAAAAGATAGGATTGATTTAAAGTAAGCGATTAAAGTACCTCCAATTCTATTTGGATTGCAATCGAACATCATAGCAGTTGCATCCACTTATACAGAGGTTGAATTTGTCTTATAGGAAACAATATTTCAAAAATATCTGCCTCAAAGTAAATTTGTTGTAACAGTTTGGCATTTGAATGAATAGTATCATTTCTGAAGGTCTGTGCACCTTGTAGCAATCACTGAAGTGTTCCTGCAAAGCTCACAGGTCACTAAGGGTAAGAGAATACTCAAAAATTTTGATAATTTTCATGTTGCCCCAGCTGGAATTTAGAAGCCAGATCTTAGACTGTCTTGTGCATGCACATGTAATGCATATGGTTTGTTTAATTTTACTTTTCCTCTTTTTTTTTTTAACATTTTGGTGACATGATGCATGGTGAATGATTGAGCTGGGAAGGGACATCTAGAAGTCATCTGGTTCAAACCCCACTGTTCAGCCTAAAGCCACTTGCCCAGGACTGTGTCTGGATGACTTTTGAGTATCTCTAAGGATGAAGACTTAACAACCTCCCTGAACAACTAGTCCCTTCCCTGGGCATGAATAAAAAGTCTGAACCACTTGATCGCAACACTCCAGTCACAGGATCCATTCCTTTACATCTCTGTAATCCTTGTCCTCACACCCTTTCCCTTCACCATCATGTTTTGTTAATGTTCTGCAGAGAAGAACCAAGTAAGAAATACTGCATAAATGAAACTAACATGAGCATTGGCTATGGTTCTCCATTTTACTAAACTATATGGAAGTCTGTCTCTGTCTATCTGTGCCATTTTCTAATGATCTGTTCATATATTTAAAGCTGTGGACAACAAAAATCACTTTTCTAAAGATTAGAGCCATGCATTACTCTATCTGGAAAGGCTAGTTTTGAAAAGATATTGCTGGGTGACTCATCAGTCATGTTATGTAGGACATGAGACGAAGACATTAAAAGTGAAGGCCTCTTAGTTCAATTTAGTATAGTCATTTCTCACGTATTATATAGGATTTGTCAGGCTGGACCAGAGAATTGGTCCAGTGATCACATATAAAGCACTATCTAATACATGAGAAATAAATTCTTGTGAGTAGCCTGATCTGTGAAAGCTGTTATGACTTGTTATATCAAATACAGGTAATGGCTTAAGAGTGGCAGAGAGGCATGACTGAAAGGTAAGAAAAGCATCTTGGGCTTCTAGCACAGCACAGACACAGCTCCTCTATTTGCAGCCACCCTTCCCTTAAATTGCAGGCAAGAAGAGAGGATGGGAACATCTCTGCAGTGGTGTCAGCCAGATGCATCTCCCAAAATAGGTGACAAAGGCTAAAACATCAACCCTTTTCAAAAGTTTGCTGACAAGCAAGGTCCCTAATCAGTTACTGAAGTTGTGACCTAATTAACCACATCTTTTGCACCTCGACTTTCCTCCTGTACAACTGGGAATAGAGGATGGAAAGGGCATATTTCACCATTTGCCTTTGATGTATCCCAGCCACCCATATATCCTCCCGGCTGCCAACAGTGTGGCACAGAGCCAGGAAGGAAGCGGGACTGGTAGCAAGTTTAGACACATTGCCTGGCAGGAGACAGTGGACTTCCCAAGAAAGAGGGAAGACAAACTTCTCTTTCCCAATTTATTTTTCAGCCATCTGTCATACTTTCCAAAGACAACTACACCATTATGCCTTATACACAGGCACATGCTTTTTTTTGGTATACAGCTCTATACTGTGAAATATTGGCAATTTTTTCATCAGAGTGTATAATTCTGCTCTGGGTCTGCAATTTAACACTCACCCTCCTTGGCACTGTGACAGGTAACTGTCTCTGGGGACACACAGTTCACCTGTGGTACTATTTACTGCACTTGTCACCTCTGGCCCAACAGCAGAAGGCTGTTTAATTCAATTTTGATTGCTTTGGCCCTACTCAAGCAGTCATGAATCTTCTACTTACCATCACCTCCCCCCCTTTCTTGTTCTGATGACCTCACAAACAAAACAGGCCAAAGTGACTCCAAAGGAAATAAAATCCATGAGCCTGTGTATATTTTCTGCTTTTATCTGTTTTACTCTATGATATATGGACAAATTTCAGCACAGATGAGAAAGGGTCAACAGTACCCAGGATGATCTTTCCAAAGTGGTTGGGCTGAGTGATAATGAGCATTCAGACATGGAGGATCTGCTTAGACAAATTTCAATGTTACATTTGTAATGCATATTGTGCATTACAAGCAACAAATCAAGCACTCAGGACTAGATACTGCAATTAATTTCAGAAAATGTAAGTATTCAGGACATTCTCTCTTCATCTTCTTGTCTCTCCTTTCACCCTTAAAACTCCTTTGTTAGTTACAGCCTATGATTCATATTTACAAAGAATGTACAAATTAACCTGCTTAAAAATGCTAGCAATCTTGGGATGAGATACAAGAAATACCTACTATTCAGAGTTCTGATCATTTTGCATCACTCAGCTGCCTAGCAACATGCCATCCAGCTGGTTTTCATTACTATGCTTGACTGACTGACACTCCACCACTCCAAGATGCACACTTGTTTTTGTTTCCCAATTTGTTGCACTTAATAATAGCATCTAGTAGAAAATGCAGTTTAAAACTACTTTCACCAGTAGTATTATCCATGCATTCAATGTATTGTATCTTTTTAAAGTGTGGAGTCCTCTTTAATAAAAATTTGCATAACCATTTCATCACACATAACTCATTTATGTGATATGAGGACAGTAAACATTGTCAGCACATACCTTCCGAGGGCCTGTGTTTTTCAGCTCAAAGACATCCATGGTGTAGTTGACTCTGCGACCATAGTGGTCAAACTGAACATTTCCTGTCAGTCCCTGTATTCGAACCTAAACATGGAAAAAAAAGCATCATGAAAATCCAGTCTTATATTCTTTATTTCAAATGTCACAGAGTGGTGCAAGTTATCCTGGCTATGTCCTTAGACTACCACAACAACAATACTGTAGAACAGTCAAGTATTATAAAGCAATAAATTTGGCTACTTTTCTTTATATTCCTTTTTCCTGTCAGACCATGCTCAAACAGGCTTAGATGTGTCAGTATCTAACAGCTAACAAAGACACGCAGTGGACCTTCTTCTCTTTCATGCTGTGCAGCTCAACATCATCCAATTGCTTGTTCTAAAGAGAAGTAAATCTTTTGCTATTCTCATCGCTCTGGCAGAGTATCTAGGGTCATATGAAAAAAACTAAAAGGATGTTTGGCCTGAGCTCATGTATCCTTTTAGCTCCCAGTCCAGTGAATTAAATGTACAAATTGAACATGCACTGTTAATTAAGGTAAGATTGACAATAACTGTAGCACAGAAGATGGGTGACATGCATAGGGCTTGAAAAAAAAGTGTTTTCAAAGCATCACAGTAAAGAAGGACAGATGTAAAGCCATAAGAAAGACTGTGGCAGTTTTCCACCACCTGTGTCTCAGCTGAAACCGGAACTCTTTGTTTTTACTTTCAGCACTTTACTGTGTCACCAAAGGATGACACTACACTACGACATCAAACTGCAGTCCTCATCCCAAAGAAGTCATGACTATATTGCTTCTGGCTTTGATTGTATCAGGATCTGGCCATGCAAACCTCTTTGGCTGAATATGAAGTCTCATGCTGTCTGCCCAAACACAGAAGCCTGACTTAATGATTCTCTCACTTGTTACAGATCTGTGCATCTGCACAGAGTACGTGAAGCATACCAAATGTTTTATTTCTTTCCCTAAGAGTCAGGATGTAGACTTAAATCACTTACTCTTTCCCTCTGTCCATTTCTATCTCTGCTGATTTTTCTCCAGGGCTGAAACCTTGGCTTCCAGGCACAGAGCTGCCAGCTCTGTCAGCAGTCACTTCTCCTCAGCAGTTTCTCCTGAGTGGAGCCTGCTCATTTGCAATGATTTAAATTCTACTGCAGGATTTCTATTTTCTTACTGTCCCATTCAAAGGAAAGGCTAAATCATCTTGACAGAGATCTGGAACTTTCTAGGCATCCATATTCATCAGTAATTCAAAATGCTGACATCAGAGAACAATGGCTCTGGGTTATTTCTTTTTTAAAGAAAAAAAAATACTACCTATGTGATTTCCCTGGGAGAAGTCTACTTTTATCTAAGATGACAGGAACATATTTTAAAGATTATATTGTGCTATACCTTTTTCCTTAAATGACAATATCTGTACAGCCAGCTTATTTGCAATAGTAACAAATAAGCTCACCACTTCAATGGAGGAAGTCCCAAATATCTTAAAAGAACTAACAGCAGTTTCAAATAGCAGTAGTTCCTCTTTGCCTTCATTCCAAGTTAAAAACCAGAACAGCATGAAAAACCCAAGCTGTTTCCAAATGCCAACCAAAAAACAATTTCTCCTCTCCCATTACTATCCTTCTGAATGCTATCTTCCAAGTCATACAGTATGCAACTGGAATCCAATATTCAAAAAGATCACTAGAATAAAGTCTTCCTTTACCTGTTTTAATGTCCTCTCCATATCAATTCCTTGACCCCATGGGGCTGCAGGGTTGGCAAGACAATCACCGGCATTTCCTCTCCTTGAAATATCAATTTTCTGTCTTCTAAGATTACGGAAAGTTTCAGCCATGACAAGTACTCCATCATATGTCAGTGCAGATGTATACTAAATAGATGAACAAACATACCATTTCAGAGTTGGCATGTCTTTTAAAAAATCAGCTGTCTCAGATATTTCTAGTTTGATTCATTATGCAGCAGTTTCTACACCTTCATTTAGTAAAAAGCTCTCTTCAAAATCAAAAGCAATTTTGTCTAAGAGACAAACGCAGGACATTTCAGTAGCTCCAAGTTTAAAACTGTATTTCCTAAGGGTAGAAAAATCTGCATCTTATGAGTTAATAAATGAAACAACTTAAACTGGAGATATTCTAATCTTATTTTTTTTCCATTTATCTTATACATTAAGGAATAACCCCATCCACCCAACTTACTCAAAAGAAAAGAAAGAAAGAGTAACTCACTGAGAAAATATAACTGAAAAAATGTGTGACTAATGAGCAGACAACCAGGCTACTGGAATTGTTAAGAATGATCAAGAGTAGGTTCTTTCTATTGGAAAAACCTGTGTCAGCTCTTGACCTGATATGTACTCTAAATGGTCTGTGTTTCTATGCTAACTACAGTAACTGCTTTAGGTTGATAACATGCCAAATGAAATGTGTACAGCAAGTCTTTGGCAGATGTTAGCCTGGAGCCACATAAGCAAAGGGGTGTTTTCTCAGTATGGTCCTCTGATAAACACACTGCGTCAGGGAAAGTTGTTCACATGCCTAGGGCTGCTACTGATAAGCCCTGTAACTTCCAAAATTTAAATTCTCTTATTCAAGTCTAATTTCCTTCCTTCGCTTTGTCTTGCATATTATAAGCTCTTTGATACATGTTTACCTTTATAATCTCAAATTTTGCTTATCCATAGGAGAATTAGGTGTCGTTCAAATAAATCATGCCAGCCTCTCAGAAGGAGACAGCATAATCCCGTTCATGTGAGGCGTGAAGTCCTCAGGTTGAATTCTTCCTGTCACCAGTAATTGGGGATGTCTGCACTCCATAGCCCACAGCATCCTTTTTTTTACCTCCAGAACATAAATTTCTGGAATGTTCACTGAATGATGTAGCTATGCTTTGTAATACCCATGTTAATGCTTTCTCTGGACTTTGCCAGCCTACCAATCTCACAGCCAAGGAGGACTAACTGTTTATCTTTGCATAGTGTTCAGCACAAAGGGGCCCAGTTTTAACTAGGTCTGATATGCATTAGCGCATATAATAACAGAACTATTTTGATGAAGTCATATTTATAGCTATACTGTGATTTGCCTGCCAGGAAGACTGCATGTGAGAGAAATATTTTGCTATCAGTCTGTGAGGGATTAGGATAGAGGAACACTGGCATGAAATTTCACTTTAAAATCATGCCTGAAAGTGATTACTACACCAGGTTTTGAGATGGAAGATTTCCAGAGGAAACTCCATACAAAAAAGTAAAGGCAGAAAATTTACAATTACAGTATTATCTCATACACAGAAGAATTCAGCAGTTGGGAAAGCTCTGCACTCTAAGTAGCCTAGATAACTAGGCTAATTAATGTAAATTTTATTGAAATTAAGTTGTCAGTTAAGCATTTGACCTTTAATTGCAGTCGGTAAAGGGGTGAAGTTGGAGAATAAGTGTCAAAGGACATTTAAATACATCAGTGAATGTGCTGCAGTTTGTGTTTCCATCATATAAATGTAAGGATAGGCATGATTAGTTGTCAGTAATAGTAAGACCAACTGCCTTCTCCTCTGCCTAAACATTCATTCATGTATTCAACAATATTAATCAGAAATTAGAACACTTGAATGGTATCTTTAGTAGTGCTTCAGATCAGCCAGTACCTTTGGTGGGGTCTCAGATCCTGGGTATTCTCTCTGGTCCAGCTTCTTCCAGCGCTGCATCAGCTTAGTTACCATTGGGGTACTGAAATCTACTAGCTGAAATCCAGTCACATTGGCTCCTCCATGCATAAATCTCTCCAGAGAAATATCTTTGAATCCCTGGAAAACCAATTTAAGATTTTGTTTGGCCTCCTACATCACTGGGGGCCAAATCTGTTCTAGGTTAGCACAGCAGCATAAAGAATGCACAACAGCAGGATTCCATTAGAAGACAAAATTTAAACCCAGAGAATAATGTTGAACCTTCATTGAGAACTTCCATTTGTGTAATAAAAAAACCAAAACCAAGACATAGATTTTCCACATTATTGCCAGGATGGTCTTGACAGCTAAGCAACACATTTCTGGGAATGGCAGACACTTTTTGAAGAAATGCCTTTGGCAAATCAACTGAAAATTGCCTGCAGAATATTAAAGCCTTAATCCAATTTCCATCAAAGTTGGCAGATTTGAATAAGCACTGTACTAGTGCTTTAAACAATGCATCCCTCTTTCTTTGTATGTTTGAAAAATGAACAACACTATTCTATAAGTACATTTATTTCAGGATTCATTGTTTAGGCTGAAAATGTCCGAGATAATATAATAGACATTAGAAGGCAGAGACAATGCATGAGGATCTCACTGTTAGTGCAATGAAAACATAACACTTTGGTGAAATAGGAGCATGGTAGCTCTAAGATCTGCTATATATTGAAAACCTAGAGTGACCTCCAACACTGAAAGAGAAAATAAAGTACACATAGTTCCTGACTTATTAGTTTCTCTGGCTCATCTGTTCAGCACATATAAAGAAAAATTCTTTACTAAAATTTGCCTTTAAAGACAGAACTGAAGCTCAGGAAACTGCTAAAGTGCTAAGAATCAAGCATAAATCTTTCTGCTCCTTTCCTAGCTGCTATGTTTAAGGCTAGCTCAGAATTATCTTATTTTTATTTTCTTAAATTGTTCTGATTGGAATTTATCAGTGAAAACAGAAGTGTATATCACACTTAGAAAGATTTAGGAAAAAAAATTGTGGGGTACTGACCCAATATCCTAGGGGAAAAAAAGCTGTTCAAGACAGAGATGTAATTCATGTCCTAAGGGATACTGAGAGGAGTTCATATTACCCACACAGATGTGGATAACAGACAGTAGGTAACAAAGTGTGACTCTGCTGAAGCAGAGAAGTAGATGTGCCTGTCTTCACTCCATACTCCGCCAGTAGTTCACAGCAACATCCAGTTCCTTGTTTACAGCAACAATTTTGCATGAGAAAAATTACTTGGGGAACTATAAAATTGTAATGCTGAAAAATCTAATTTGTAAGACCTGAGATAATAGACATGTCCCATTTAAAACACCTGAGGCCCTAAGAATAATCTGAAGTGATCTTAAGTTAAAGTACAAGTACAGCAAAGCACAATAAAATATTTCATGTCAGCTAAAATTCCTTGAGGGAGAGCAGAAAGAAAACAGTTCAAAGCATACATGAGACTCTGTCTCATGTATGTCTCATTCACTGTGCTTTGTCAGGCATATATTTTGGCTTAAAGAGGGAGTTATTTTAATAATAAAATATTTAATTTACTCTTTCTTTGCCCTCTTCTGAACTTTATCTGTGTGAATGTCCAGTTTAGATTTAGAGTGAAAATACCGAACTAATAATTTGACTGGAAATTGATGATCTTAAAGGAAAATGAATGTCCCTGGAGAATGTAGAAAAGTTATCTCTAGAATTTTTATGTTACTATATCATAAAAAGATGAGTCAAGAATTATAGTATAGCTCTGTAAATTCTAATTCAGCCACAAGATATACCTAGCAGTCCTTTATACTACATTGATTTTGATAAAATTTAGCAGGGTTACACTGTGCCCTTTGTATCTAGATGGCTGCAACAATAAACCCAAGTTCTTTTATGCATCATAAAGAATGTATTATGTACAACCACATATTAGATACAAATGGGAAATGTTGTGTAAAGTGCTATAACTTCTCAGTAAAACAGTGTTGCACTTACCGAGCAGGGGTATAATTCTAGAAAAGTATCTTACCAGGTTGGCAACAATATAATGGTATCCTTTAACATGCTTTCCCACGCTCACAATCTGTGAGAGAAATAAGAAAAAAAAAGAAAAACAGTGTCATATGGTTTTCTCTATAAAGGTGTTTTCATAGACAGATATATATAAACTATGAAATATATAACTGGTAATATAATGTTGAGAGTCTTCCTCTGATAATGTAACTATAATTTTCCAGGGGCTTAATCATAGGAAGAAGTTAAAGTGAGTAAAGCAATGAACTTGTAATCTGAGTGTCTTGTGAATTGAAAATGTTACTGTGGTATACCATTTTACCAAATAGAGCAATTATCTATGGGATACAAATTCAGAAGGAGGATGTCATACATTAGCTAGAAAGCCTATCCACTCGTGCTTTTTCATTTGAAATAAGAGCAGAATTTATGAATCACACTGGGTTTTCACCTCTTGGGATCAAAGCTGCCCTTGACGTGGTCAAGTACTATGAGTATTATTCAGCTCTTAGTAAAACACTAAAGACTTTGGGAATGAGTGTGAGCAAGGACAGAGCAAGGACAGAGTGAGGCTGCCTTTGAGTGATTAACCAAATATGTGATGCAAGAAGGCAACAACCATGATGTGCAACTGCTGCAATCTTGATATGGCAATATCAGACACTGGGTTTAGACAAAAGCTATATCAACCTGTCCCCTATATCAATATTATTGCAATTTCTATGGCAGAATGACTCTTATTTAATGTGCTGAATGCAAAAAATTAGATATTATTTTGTCAGTACAAAATGGTGATAATACACTCATTGCAGACTAAAGCTGCTTTTACTAAAGACACTAACAGTACTGCCTGTAACATGCAGCTTGCATTCAATACTAGTACAGTCCTTTGAACTCTTACTTTTGATAGTCTACTACTCATTTAGAAAAAACCCAGAGCCCACATATGTGGGTTTTTTTTCCTCCACATGTACTCATCTCCACAAGGCATTTTAGCTTTCCTCCAAAAGAATAAATAAGACACAAGCAGAAGGTTTTACAAAGTGCAGGTTACTCAGTAAGCAATGGGAAGCTTATGGATCCGTTTCTTTTCCTGCTTTGGAAACTTATCTCTAGACCATGCCTGAAGGATTGACAACTTTTTGCCTTTAAGGATCACACCTCGTGTTCAAAAGACAGAACAAACTATGCCTTGCAGTCCCTTTTCCCATTGCTGTAAAAATAAATATCACATTATGGACATGAGGAAAAGTTGATGAAAGTCTAAATATTTTGATCAAAGACATCCAAGGATCTAAATGTTGGTTAAGACTTGGAAATGTTTGATTCCTAACTTTGTTGTTCCAGTAAATCAACTCCTTTTTATAGCAGAGTGGAAGGGAAAATCCAGGGGATGTGGCATGTTTTCAGACCTGTTTAAAGTAATAAAAAAGCAATTTTTCTTTTATCCTTTTGCTCATTTCCCAAACTTTACTTCATATTTATAGTCTGTAGATAAACTATTTATATTTAGAAAGCAAAACATAAATTTAAAAAACCCCAAAAGACACCACACCCCCCAAGGCATGACCAGATTGTCTCACTCTTCATATAAACGAATTTTAGGCTCAATAAAACTCCCATTAAGATCAGTGATTAAATACCATTGCTACCTTTTTTTTTAGGGGTGATAGAGAGGGAGAAGTCACAATTTTCCCTATTACTAACACAACACATGTTAGGAGGATGCTGTCAAGTCATTTTGACTTTGCATATAATAAAAAAGGTCAAATCCCAGCTAGTTTAATGGCTTCAAAAGGGATGTGATCCCTGACACCAATAATGCTTTTACATCTGTACTCATTCAGCAGTACATGGTAATTAAAAAATTTGCCTCCCCATTACATGAAAACTGATATAGATTAAAAATTCACATTTTTAAATAAATACAGCATCACAGTTTGAAAGTTATTAAGTGAACTGGTATGACTCAGAATCATAGAATCATAGCACAGTGTGGATTGGAAGATACAATAAAGATGATGTAGTTCCGACATCCCTGCCAAGGGCAAGCATGCCTTCCACTAGACCAGATTGCTCAAAGCCCCATCCAGCCTGGTCTTGAACACCTCCAGGGGTGGGGCATCCACAGCTTCTCTGGGCAACCTCTTCCAGTGCCTCCCCACACTCACAGTGAAGGAATTTCTTCCTTGTATGTAAACTAAATCTACTCCTTGTCCTATCACTACATGCTGTAGTAAGAAGTTCCTCTCCAGCTCTCTTGCAGTCCCCCTTCAGGTACTGGAAGGCTGCAATGAGGTCTCCCTAGAGCCTTCTCTTCTCCATGCTGAACAACCCCAACTCTTCCAGCCTGTTTTCACAGAAGAAGAAAAGCTCCAGCGCTCTGATCACTTTCATGATCCTCCTCTGGACTTGCTTTAACAGGTCCATGCCCTTCCCATGCAGACAACCCCAGAGCTGGATACAGCACTCCATGTGAGGTCTCACCAGAGTGGAGGGGGAGAATCACCAGCCTATACCTGGGTTTGCACAAACACCTGCTCCTGCTGTAGGACCTTGCACTTGGCCTTGCTGAACTTCATGAGGTGCGCATGGGCGATGTATGTGACATGATAACTATGTATCAGATCCCCAGCTTGGGAAAATCAGTGCAGCTCCCTTTGAGCTCTGGGAAGCTGACATAGTTTTAGCAGTTAATACTCTTAGTGATCTGTTCCCTGGTCTGGTTTCATAACACAAATTTTGATCATTGTTGCTCTGTATTAGTCAAATAGGACAAACACATTATCAACCTGTAAGCATTGAGGTACATCAGATACATGTCCATTGTTGCTGCAATCAAAATGAGTAAATACTGTAAATTATTAACCAGATTTATTTCTGTTCTTGTTCCTAGGAAATGCATGTAGACAGCACTGCAGAATTCTGGGATTGGTTGTGAATAGTACATAAAATTTTTGGAAAAACGAAATTCAAAATTCTCATCATATTGGCTCAAAATTTCTTAGGGTAAGTGATAAAAGTATACATTTACCACAGAATTAACTAGGTTGGAAAAGACCTCTAAGAACATTGAGTCCAACTTATGACCCAACATAACCTTGTCAACTAGACCATGGCACTAATGCCACGTCCAGTCTCCTCTTAAATACCTCCAGGGACAGTGAATCCACCGCCTCCTGGGCAGTCTGTTCCAATGTCTAATCACTCTCCCTGTAAAGAATTTCTTCCTAATGTCTAACCTAAACCTCTCCTGGTGCATCTTAAGACTGTGCCTTCTTGTCTTGCTGCTTGTTTCCTGGGTCAAGAGACCCCCACCTGGCTACAACCTCCTTTCAGGTAGTTACAGAGAGCAATAAGGTCTCCCCTGAGCCTCCTCTTCTTCAGGCTAAACAATCCCAGCTCCCTCAGCTGCTCCTCATGGAACCTGTGCTCCAGTTCTTTCATCAGCCTTGTTGCCCTCCAGCACCTCAACATCCTTCCTAAAATGAGGGGTCCAAAACTGATCACAGTGGTGTGGCCTCACCACTGCCAAGTACGGAGAAAGGATCACTTCCCTGGTCCTGCTGGCCGCACTATTCCTGATACAGGCCAGGATGCCATTGGCCTTCTTGGCCACCTGGGCACGCACTGGCTCATGTTCAGCTTCTTATCAATCCCCAGGTCCCTTTCTACCTGGCTACTCTTCAGCCACTCTCTGCCCAGCCTGCAGTGCTGCATGGGGTTGTTGTGGTCAAAGTGCAGGACTCAGCACTTGACCTTATTGAACCTCATCCTGTTGGATTCAGCCTATCTATCCAGCCTGTCCAGGTCCCTCTGCAGAGCCCTCCTACCCTCCAGTGGATTGACACTACCCCCCAACTTGGTGTCATCTGCAAATTTGCTGATGGTAGACTCAATCCCCTCATCCAGATCATCAATAAAGTTATTAAACAGGACTGGGCCCAACACTGATCCCTGGGGACCATCACTAGTGCCTGGATGCCACCTGGATATAGCACCAGCACTCTCTGGCCCGGCCATCCAGCCAGTCCCTAACCCAGCAGAGTGCCCCTGCCCAAGCTGTGCACTGTCAGCTTTTCCAGGGGTGTGCTGTGGGAGACAGTGTCAAGGGCTTTGCTGAAGTCCAGGTAGACACATCCACAGCCTTTCCCTTCTCCACCAGGCAGATCACCTGGTCGTAGAAGGAGATCAGGTTGGTATCATCTAGTTATGTATCTTCTAGTTGTCTTAACTTCCTTTATAGTCTCTGGAAAAAGCAGGCATTTTGAGAAAATGATTCATCTTATTCTAAAGCACATGTGTAAAATTAATTAGACAGCTTGTGCTCTGAAAGTGCCTATTTTTCTGCACTCACTAGAAAAAGAGTTGATGGTGATCAGCTCTGATGTAGACACCTACATTTTATATCCCTAATGTTAACTGAGGCAAATTTTCCTCTAAAAGTGTTGATGGTTTTTATTTTCAGCCAAGATTGGACACAATTCTGATTTTGAATTTGAAAAGTCTAATAGTTATTGATCACACACTGTTTGAAAACCAGGAATTAGTTATGATTTAGGAAAAAGGTGCAAGTTATTGAAATAGCTTTCTGTGAACAACTCATAGTTTTGAATATCCAAAATCCACAGAGTCATCTTTCTTCCTCAAATACTCAAAGCTCCAGACTATGATCTACAAATTCTCACTACCTGAAGAGCCACCTTTCTCTTCCTGCACTTGTCTCCTGAGATGAATTGACAAAATGAATTTAAGTCCTTTGTAATAAGGAAAGGAGTTTGACAACTACTCAGTCTGGAAACACAAACTCTCACACTTTCCTTCTCTATTCTTTAACTGGTTAGCAGTGACTAGAGACCTCAATCATTCCATACATGTATGAGCAAGTATTACCTAGAACCAAACACAGGCCTGAGATTTTGACAGATGAGACCGTTCCAGAAATCCTTTCCTCTAGAGTTTCATTAAGTCTGGGATGCCTTAAAAACCCAGGTACTTCCTTGTGCACCACTATATTCAGACCAAAAGGCCAAGCTTGGTCACCCTCCAGAAAGCGGGTGGAGCAGTATTGTCTAACATCTACATTAGCAAGTAGGGCAGTTGGTAGGATAACATCCAAAGCAAAAGCTTTGGTGCTAAGGAGCTGGCAGCTGTAGCACACATTTCAGGAATTTGCTGTGGACTCTCTAACCCAGTCACTAGACTGAGAAGACCATACTTCAGGGGAGCTTCTTGGCACATCTTGTTTGGCATCATCCAAACGAAAACCAATTCATGTATTTTGAGTCCAACTTTGATGTAAAACTCAGGAATCAGGAGGTTCACTGTAAGAAAAGCACATTCCTGGCACCAACAAAGATACTCTTCTGTGCCTGTGGGCCACACTTTGTTAGACAGGCTCTGAGTACCTGTGAGGTAGGTGGCAGATTCTTGCAATACAAGGCTGAGCAGTGAGAACTGCCTTAATTTCAAAAGCTAGGCCCTTGAATAGAGGGCAGCGCTGCCACAAGGACTTTTGGTGGCCCTGGTCACAGAGTGAACAATCTGATGCAGCACTCATTGGGGTTGGTTACAACCTAGCAGGGCTAGGCATCAAAGATGGGCTGTGCCAGTTATATAAGCAGTGATACACCATGAAACCACTGATATGGTAGGTCAGGGTTATGGCAGGTCAGGAAGGACCTTTTGTATGTGTAACTGTGCTTTTCATTGCTTCAGGATGCTTTGATTTAACACTGTCTTAGCGTCAGGAACGTGAGGGAGTATGTAGTACTTACATGCTATGTACATAAATACTTATGTCCTATGTACCCCTTATACAGTACTTCTTCACTTAACGCATTCTGAACGTTAGTTTTAACTCTATACTCCCACTCTGACCTCTTAAACACCACACACAGATAGTGCACCTGGCTTTTGTCACAGTGAGAGTTTAAGGTGACTTCAGTTTGCTCAGGGAGATTTTGGGAAGAAAGTGCTGGCAAGGGTGAATTTTGACTTTGTGGAAGGCGGGGAGCAGGTGAAAGCAGGATACTGCACTGATTTTTGTATATTGATTTGCGTGTTTTAATTCAATGACAAATGTGACTAGCACCTAGAATTGGAGCTTTTTTAATACTCTTACTTGTAAAACCAAACAAATTATTAAATAATCATCAGTATTAAGAAGAATGAATAAGAAAATATGAACTGTTTCTAAAATTACCATTAACTGGAAAGACAGTCATTCCACATATCATCCTGTAGTCATACTATTAGTGAATATCTCATTTCTTTAAATGCAACAGAACAGAATCAAAAAAGTGAAGTACTACACCATCAGGCTATTAAGGTTATTTCAGAATCTAACACTTTTTTTTTTCCCCCCCGAATATAATTGTTTATGTAAGTGTCTGCAGAAAGGTGAACTTCAAAAGAAACCAAATCAGCCTTAGGCTCTAATCACATTACCAAATGCATTTACGTATAAGAAATTAAAAAGAACAGTGCAGTGAGAGAATTTTCAGTTGCTTATCTAAGATATTGCAATTATGAAAATGCCTTATTCTGGTTTCAGGATTCCAGTGGTAATCTAAAGTAACTAGAATTACACCACTGACTTTAAAGTGTGGTAAAAGCAGGGCCAGTGAGATGTGAATCTAACTTAGGCTTTAGACACAACTCTGAACTTTGTGACTTTATCATATGATACTCTTCTTTCCATTTATATGAACAACAGCCTGCCCTAGGAAATTGAGAAACTATTCTACTATTGAAAAGAAGGGCTACCAGTGTCTGCTTTGATTATTTCTGGTTTTCCTGTAAGTGGCAAGTGCACTGACTTTGATAAAACTATTTGCAGACTTACATCAGCATCAGAGCACGGAATCTGGCCCAAAGTCATAAAATGGGTATTGCACATCACTCATTTTAAAAGAATGTTTAACTTCTGTAGCATGAAATGCCCCTTGTTATGATTTCCAGAAGATGGAGGTCAGTACAGCTGGACTGAGAAGGACTTTTTACAGTTACATCTCTTCAAAGGGTGATAGCTGTGCATTACCAATTGGAGTTTAACAAAGGTTTTCCTCTTTGCTATTGTGTCACAATCCACTGCCTTAAGAAAAAGAACACCTGCAATAAAATGAAGTCTGTCTAACACAATACAAAAATTGTGAAGACTTGTGAAGGAAGATTGAGACCTGACCCAAAATATTGCAGCAAAAACAGCAATGATATAAACCACATCTGAAATGGGATTTTTATACAATATCTGAAGCCATGACAAATCTTTACAAAGCCATAAAAAAGCAATTGAGAAACAAGCTTAATTTTAGCAGCTAGTGCTCACAAAAGGGCACTGTTGTTGAGTAAAGGGTGGCCAACCACCAGAGAGGATGTCAAAGGCAACAAACAAAGCAGAAGTGGCTCTTTCTCTCTTGTGAAGGCAGGCACTGAGCTGGAACAGCAGTGCGCACACCTGCCCCCTGCACGGCTCAGCAAAGGAGAAGGATGCTTCCCACACAGCCCCTGTGCCCACCACCAGCTGGCAGGGCAGAGCCCTGTGCAGTGCAGGAAGCTGCAAGGGAAGAAAACCTGTAAAGGTGTCTCGAAGGTCATTAACCACTGTCCTGAGCATGACTAGTTGCTTCCTTCTGCTGCTAAAGCTGTTTGCATTCAAAGCCTACTCCTGTGAAAGGCTCACTCAGAGCTAAATGGGATATGCAAACTTGTAGGGAAAAAGAAGGCAGGGAAAGAGAGAAAGGGTGTAAGAAGGTCACTTCACAAATCCTTCCAAGCATTTGTATTCATCCTTTGTCTCCTACCGCCTATTTGTTCTTTCAGGAACTGAAATAACGTATTTGTCATGTCCAAACCTCATCAGTGTGTGCTGCAGTGACAAAATGTGTTCTTCTTATTGTGCAGTGTGGGACTAACACTGTGTGCAAAATCCCATCTGCTTTACAGAAATGAGGCTATGGAGAGCCCCTCCTGGCTCTGCAGGGTGAGGAAACCGCTGGTGGCAGTGCTGGCAGCTGGCTCCTTCAAGCAGAAGAGTATCAGTTTGCATTGACATTATGGTGTTGCTTAGAAGCAACTCCATAGACCTCTAGGGGAAAAAAGAGCATGGAGAGAAAAGAATGATGAAGAAAAGGAACTTTATGAATCTTTCAATCCCTCTGGGACTAAGAAGAGATACACACAGATACACACAGTTTTAGGGACACTGTGTCCCTAAAACAGTATGAAGTCCAACAATGCTGCCACCAGCCCAAAATACTGTGTGCCATGCACATACCAAATTCTCTGGTTAATGATTTGCTCCTGTGGTTCTGTGGGAGCAGAACTAAATGTGCATTTTATTAATGCAAATCTAGTAGACATAGAGGAAAACTGCAGACAGTCCATGTTTTTTCTGACTCAAGAGATAAAGAAATTTTCATTATGCCACCAAACTACATGCAAAAGCAGTGCCATCTCTTGGTAAATACTTTTCTGTGTTGTGCTAGTGATTCTTTGTGCCAACATGCCTTTGTGCTCATGAAAAAAAGGGAAGCAGAAGAAAATGAGCAGGAATGTTTGAGCTAGTACTCTGTTTAATCCATGTGTCTGGTTAGTTTTGGCCTTTCTATAAGTATTATGTTGCAATTTATCAAAGTATTAACTCATTTTAATCTTAAATTAAGTATGCCAGTGATCTAAATGTGATTTGCAAAAATGCCAATTTGGCTAGTAAACACACCAGAAACTGAGACGAGAAAAAAAATGTTTTTAAAACGAGCCAAATTTACAACTTGATCTATTTAAAGAAATCCACCAGTCAAATATTAGTTTTTCAAGTTTAGCATTCCTATGACAAAATATTAAGGGCAGACAAAGAAAGAGTGGCATATGCTGGCTTCTGTACTTATCTCCACATGAACATATATGCAAACACATACATGATACTCTTCAGCAACATATCTCAAGGCTCTTTAAAGCTGAGGATCAGTGATGTCAAACAACACATTCACAGAATCACAGAATTTGCTGAGTTGGAACGGACCCACAAGGGTTATTGAGTCCAGCACTCAGGCCTGCACAGGACCATCCCCAAGAGTCACACCATGTGCCTGAGAGTGTCATCCAAATACTTCTTGAATTCTGTCAGGCTTGGTGCTGTGACAACTTTCCTGGACAGCCTATTCTAGTGCCCAATGACCTTGTGGGTGAAGAACCTTTTTTCTAATATCCAACCTAAACCTCCCCTGACACAACTGCAGGCCATTCCCTTGGGTCCTGTCACTGGTCACCACAGAGAAGAGATCAGTGCCTGCCCCTCCTCTTCCCCTTATGAGAAAGTTGTAACTGCAGTGAGGTCCTCCCCTCAGTCTCCTCTTCTCCAGGCTAAACAGACTAAGTGCCCTCAGCCGCTCCTCATATAGCTTCCCTTCAAGGCCCTTCGCCATTTTCGTTGGCCTCTTTTGGATGTCCTCCAACACCTTAATGTCTTTCCTATATTGAACAACTAGTTCAGTTAGTTAGACAGCAATGAACAACACTCAAGATACTATGCAGCTACTTCCCTATCATGCTTATTAATAACAATTGTTAGCTGTTATTAATTAGAGTTTATTGGCTTGTAATTTTTACAAGATAAGATTAATGATACTAGTACTTTACTATGTGAAAACTTCACAGCCATGTTTAATTTTTAATATTACACAGTGCATGTACATTCTTTTTATTATTATGTATCAGTTTAGCTGTTTACACTGAAGCATTAAATCTGTGCCAGATGCTGCATAACCATTTTCACCTCTGTGTTTGAAGACAAATACAGCCCTGGATGAGCACTGATGCTTGATCTTGCTGATACAGAGTGCTGACAGAGCTGAGGAAAGTATGCATCTACTGGGAAACATCCCATTTAATTCTTATGGGCTGGGGAGGGCAGGGAGCAGGAAAAAGATACTGGAATCAGCCTGCCTGGTAGATCAGGAGCTAGACAGATGATCTCTGATGGCAAAACTCATTCACTACGCAAAATTCAGGAGAAAATGCTGCTCACAGCGGACACATTGGAAGGCTTTGAACACACAGAGTGTTGAGGTTTGAACTTCATCAGATAGAGAGGGGTGGGAGAGGATGGAGCTGCTACAGATGGAAGAAGAAAGGAAATCCATTGCCATTCATGCAGAAAGGATAAATATTTTTCTGAATATAGTCCTGTGTATGTCCAGTAGATATGTTTATGCACATATCTGTGTGTACAAATATAGAAACAAACACTATAAATGCTACTGCATATGAAAAGCCTGAGAAAACAGAAATTAGGAGTATCATCGTTGTCCTTCAGAAAGAAGTAAACATAAAGGTCCTAGGCAAATGCAATTACAGTTAGCTTATGTTTTCAGTTTGCTTTGCTGACCTATGTATGAAGGTCATTATGGAGACACAAAGAGACTAAATTTCTGGTAAAAATTTGCCTGAGACAGCTATAGAAATAAGGAAGAAGTATCAGAGTACTTAGTAGCAGAGAAGAAGGGAGGAAAATGCTAGAGAAGCATGCTGCCTGGCTTAGTGAAGGATTTTTTCAGATGTGGTCACATAGTGTAGGACAGAGGTTGGTCTGATCACCCTGGTATTCTTTCTTGCAGTTTCTGATGCAAGTACATTACAGGTTTGCAAGATTCAATACAAGATGATACACAGTTCACTCATTCATACAGTATTTCTACCTTAAGAGCTGCCTATAGGTGTGAAAACAGAGGACTGAGAATGAAAGGAGCTCATCTGTGTACACCTGCGCCTTATTTCGTGGCCTGACTCTCAGCCTGACCCAACAAACACCACAGGACAGGGTGGGTACACACTGGATAGAAACAGGCTTTGTAGGAAACCTCTTGGGGTTGTGGTAAATGAGTTCCCCATGAGCCATTCATGCACCTTCATGGCAAAGAAAGCTCCAGAGCATCTTGGACTTCATTGCCAGCAGGTCAAGGGAGATGATCCTTCCTCTCTGCTCAGCTCTGGTGAGGCCTATCTGCAGTGTTGAATCCAGTGCTGGGCTCCCCACTACAGAAGAGACATGGACATACTGAAGAAGGTGGGGAGAAGGCCATGAAGGTGATTGAAGCATCTGTCATGTGAACAGGAGCTGAGAGAGCTGGTGACTGGAGCACCCTGGAGATGAAAAAGCTCAGGGAAATCTTGGCAATATGCATAAATACCCAATGGGGTGGTGTAGGGAAAAGGGTACCTGAATCTTCCTGGAGATGCACAATAGGACAAAAGGCAAAAGACACAGGTTGCAACACAAGAAATTCCAGCTAGTTATGAGGAATTATTTTTTTTCTATAAGATAGGCAAGTATTGAAACAGGGAATAAAGGGGTTGTGGGATCTCCATCCTTGGAAGCATTCAAGATTTGATTGATTGAGTAACCTGATCTAAGGTTGCCCCCTTGAGCAGCAGGAGTGTCCAGGTAACCTTCAGAGGTGACTTCACAGCCTGAATTTAAAAACTGGCTCCAAAATATGTCTAAAACCAAATTTCTTAGCTCTAAGCAGTTCTTTTTTTTCTTTTTTTTTTTTTTTTCTGGTACCTTACTTGCTCTGCAGTGCTTAATATGTGCTGACAAAGAGAATTCTGGCAGGCAAAAAAAAGGGGAAACAAAACTTTTAACTTCCAATTTCAGCACTTCATGCTTTTGAAAGTTCCCTTACATAATTTTACATGTCTTTTTCATGTAGATGAACAGCAAAAAGAAAAAATATTGAAAGATCAAAAGAAAATTACCATTTACAGCTAATAACATTATCCCTCATGATCTTTAACTTACATATTTCAACTTAATTATCAAATCTATTTGGAGTATTGTCTGTATTGTATACCTCAACACATTTCTGAGTCCTGCACAAACTATAAAAAAGAGCTTTGAGATCAGCTATGACTGAACAAATGACAGTCTGCTTCTCCAGTAATAAGCACTATTAGTGTCTGAAGAAGTAAAATGAACAAATACAATAGTTAAACAAGTAAGATACAAAATTATTTTCTATGATATTCTTCAAATCTGACCACAGTTTAATTTTTTATTACACTTCAGTATTGCTTGTGAAATAGCAAACAAAGAAATAGTGAAAGAAATCTATGGCATATATTTACTGAAGGTAAACTATTCCAACTAACTAAATGCAAGTACAACTTAGGAAAGAGGGACATGACATTTCCTTAAATGTGTGTTTTGCTATACATTGCTATGCATTTTCAGTCATCTTCCCTAAGGAAATCACTTCTGTGCTACTGAGCTGTCTGTGGGTTTATCAATTTACCAGTAAAATATTTTTTAGAACATTCATCAATTTCACCCATATTTGAAAGGAGGACAATGCCTCTAAGACATTGTCTAACCCATCTAAGACATTAACTCTGTACAGTTCCTATCAATACTGGCTGCTGGGTGGAAAACAGAGACCTTTATGTTTTAGTGACCAAAAGCATAGGAAGCACCTGGACACTACACCTCCTGTGTGACAGCTACTAGTCAGCACATGAGTCCTGATAACTTCCATGTATTTCTGGATTAGCTGTGGTAATTGCTATTTTTTTCTTGCTCAGTAAACACCTGGGAAGAAATGTTTTATGGTGCTTGTGGAAGTGGTGGTCTAGGAGAAAAGCAAAGCCCAAAAAACCCAAAGGGGTACATTTACTTTTTTGGTGTATTTATTTTGAAACATGGATTCTGTATTTTAGATAGAAATTCTGTAAACATATAATAAGTTTAAAGTAATGATTTTCTAATTTTAGTAGATACACATTTCAGCCTTAGGCTAACTTGACTTCTGATTTTCAGTGAATAAGCAAAAAAATACACTATTTTTAAAATGTAGGAAGAAAAACAAAATTAGAAGAAGGAGTAAGAAAAGCAAAGCTACCAATGAAAAGTGAGAGAGACATGCTTACTGTGTGTTTCTTACTGTGCCGTATGTAGCAAAGGACTACTTTGGCCTGGACTTTTCAGATGCTATGCAGTTTGGCATTACTGTTAGTGGATTAGTTGAAAGGCAATGGAAATCATGTTTCAAACATTTGTTTTGTCTTAAGTAGAAGGTTCTTTGCATTAAATTCAGGGGAGTGTTTTAGAAACACAACTTGGAAAGAAGAGACACAGAATCAGAGAATTTTCCATCCTTCCACTGACTTTCATCCTTCGATTCAATATTTCTGTGCTTTTAAAAGACCACCTGCTGCAAGTGTCATGAAAAAAGAGGTGTTGATAAACAAGAACATAATGGTCTTTGACAGAATATGAATCACTAGAAATGCATTCCGCTATATAAGCTATAACTGTTACATAAAACTGTGGAGATGTCATTTTATCTTTCTGTGTCTTTAACTCCCTTTTTCTATCTTGTCCCAGTAAACTGCAAAGGTAATGGTAAAAACAATCCCTAATTTCATGCCTGCGGGAAAATGGGGCTTTGTTTCATCTTCCAGTCACTTATGTAATACAAATAAAGGGCTATCATAGTTTACTTTTTGAATTGAAAACTTGTGGCACATTTTTTACTAAGGTTGAGTATGAACTGATGAAACAAAGGGCCAGGTACATAAACTGGGGAGACCCTTAATCAGATTTAGTGAGATCACTTATAAGGTTCTAGAAAATATTCTGTTAAGTATAAAAAGTTGTCTATAACATTAAGCATAGATGTGCTTTCTCCAAAACAGAAACACACCTTCTGGAAGCTATGTGAAAAGCTGACATGGAATAGAGCTTCATAAAATCACAGAAACCTAGAACGGTTTGAGTTGGGATGGACCTTAAAGATTATGAAGTTCCACCTTCCCAGCCGTAGACAGAGGTACTTTCCATCTTCATTTTACTGCTTTTGAGGCTTCTACTCAGCACTGAAACACACTGGTTTTGGGTTATTTCTAGGGGGTGAGCAAGTAAGCAGCAGTGATCATGTCAAGCATTGAATCCCCTTGTGTTAAAGACTATGAAGTTGCCTCAAGCACCAGCACTGCCAAGGCTGCCCTGAGAGGCCACAGTGAGGGAGGAGTCCATACCCAGAGCCACACCATCCCTAGCCATACACCAGGTCTACACTAGTAAATTAAAATGGGTCAGGGCATGCTTGCCCTTCCCAAAGGCAAATAATGTGCATCACTTAAAATGGACAAGTAAAGAAAACACTTCTGAAAAAAGTCTTGATGTTTGTGTGCTGTCTTTTGGAGCCTGGAATTGCAGGATGATAAGGTCTGCCAGAGAACTGTAAAGGAGTTTCACTTCCAGGTAGCAAAAAGGTTTTCCTGGTTATGACTGTTGTCAGATGTTAAGGAGGTAGGATGTTCTTTCACCACCCTGGGAACAAGGGATAAAAGAGAGCTAAAATTATCTTGGTATGCTTAAGTTACAGCAGATTCCTAAAAGTAAGTGGAGAACTGCTGACTCAGATAGGCTGAAGACACTGTCTGTCTTACTGATGACTCAAAGCAACAACTTTGTGACCAGTGCAGAAATGGATGTCTTGTTCCATTGTTGTGTTTAAACAGGGATTTGAGCTGAGCCATGCCAACTGGTACTAATACTGAAACCAAGAAAAATGTTTCCAGTAATCCCCATATACCTCCAGTTGTTACTGGACTCTGTACAGTCTTGTGTGGGTGAGCATGACCAAAGCAGAGGAGAATAGCTTTATTAAGAAAACCATCAGAGTCTTGGCATATCCTTGAGAGGTAAGATCCAAAACCTTTGCTGAGACTAAGACAGGAGGGGGCAATCCAAGAAAATCAGATACAAACACTTGTGTGCAGCCGGAATGCATCTCCTGGATTTAATATAATGCCGGCCCTACTGTCCCTTTCTAGAATGGAAATCTGAAAATGAAATTCCATCTCTCTACACTTTGCCACTAAAAGAAATACAGTCTTGGCCCTGCCCAAGACATCAATCTCAACATAACAACACAAAACATAAGAGGAAGATCACATGATGAAAAATGCGCATCCTGGGTTGTGCACTGGGGGAGAGTCTGGAATTCAGATAATCTGTTGGGTTCCAGAAGAGACGTTTTCTCTGAAGACAAGTCTCAGGTACAGAGTGTGGAGGCAGCTTCTCCACATACCAGGGCACATGGAGAGGAGAGAATAAATTAGAAAAATAATGAACTAAGAAAAATGTAGGAGACAAAAAGAAATGGGAAATGGTGACATTAAAGTTGCACAACAAGAGGGGAATCACCAAGGTGCTGATTTTCTCAGCTGGGCAACTGAATGGGTCAGAGAGCAGAAGAAACCAGGTCAGATAAGCGAGCACCAGCTATGGGCAGGGGAGGAGCACGTGAACCCACTTCTTGAACACAGTCATCAAAAAGTCTCCAGTTTTCCTTGCTTGAGGTACACACTCATGAGAAGTGTGAGTGTGTATATACATGGGCAGTCACTGGAGAAGAAACTCACAAGCCCGGAAGCCAGTTTTCCTTCCTTCATTAGCATGGATTTAAGGGCAAAGCACTTTGAGTTATGGTCTCATTACTGAGATTTAATTACTTTTCCTAAATGTTCTGCAGAACATTTACTTGTACATTGTAAAGTATTACAGTATAGTCCCAACTTAGGCTCTCAATTACGGGAAAACTAGGCAGGAAAGAAGTTGAGTTAATTAGACTCACTGAAGCTTAATCAATTCCTCTGTGTATGTAGGGAAGAACATGCTAACTTGAGTTCCATCTGTGAAGCCACCTTCCCTGTCTGCTACAGGTTATTAAAGCCTTCATGCAAAAGGAAAAAAGTCAATGACTGATATCTGAAAATGTGAGATATTTTGCATTTTCTACATTGGGCTAGTCCTGCTTCATTCCCGTTTTTGGAAAACTAAATGCTTTTGTGTTTGAAACTGTTCGAACTGCCCATCCTAAAAGCAGCACTTGCTCATTGAAGGCCATAGTGGAGCTCCAGACCAGCATTCCAGGCCCACTTGTAGGTCAGCCTGTCTAGAAAGACCAGGACTTTCACGATGGAGAGTAAAGCTGCAGCTCCTCTGGATGCTTTGTCTAGCCTGGCTATAGTGCCACTCCTGCTTGTACAGTGACTGTCCCACGGAAGGATGAAGAGAATTTCTAGACATAGTGGGGAAGAAGGGAATTCACATGATATATGAATTCCATTTTAATAAGTTCATGCAAAAAAAAATTAAAATACATACATATATATAATATTTTTAATATATATAATATACATAAAGGCAATCACTACTGACAAAAGTCCACAAGCCCACAAACCAGTTTCTTTCACTTCATTAGCATAGATTTAAGGGCAAAAGTTTCACACTTCAGAGCAAATAAACACAAGTACAAAAAAGCTCATTTCCTAGGTAAAATTTATCCCACCCAAAATTGGACATTAGCCAGATAAATCATTTCCTAAAAGTGATGTAAGTATGTGTTAACTCCTAACCCTCAACTCTTCCTGTGAAGTTGATGAAAAGAGGACTCAATTATCTTTCAGGCTTGCCCCATAGAGGCTTGAGACAAACTCACCATGTCTGATTCAGTCTGTTGTGGCCATGCACCTCATTTTTATGACTTAGCATGCCTGCATGAACTATGTATTTTAGGCATGCAAAATCCAGATCTGTATGAACTGACTATGCAGGTGCCAATCTAGGAGGAAAACGACTAACAGCCTCTGGATGCAAATAAAATGTACATTTGGATCAGTGAGATCCAAACATGTACCTGATGACTTCATTTTCCTTTGAAACTGGGTGGATAGTCAGTAGATACACCTACACAGGATGGTGGGTGTACTTCAAGACTTATGGTAATAGAACATACTTTTTTATGTCACATTTGCATGCCATGTAAAAGAAATCAAGTACATCATGTGCACACACATGGAGCTCAGAGACAAACTGTTTTTCTGAATGTATTTTAGAAGACCTTCATATGAGTGTTCTGTTTCACTATCATATAGGATGAACTCAGGGAGGATTTAATTATAAGCTATAGAAAGTATGTGTTAAAACATTATGGCATTCAGAATAAAAAACAATGTAATGGCCAAATGAATATCTGTAGCAATATGGCATTGTCTGTTCTTCTCTTGGCAACAGTCACAGAAAAAGTTATTGTTATATCAGTCATGCTATTAATTCTCAGTTTCCCTCTTTACCTTCTGCCAGTGAAAGCAAAATTAATGTATATATGTCAATGAGTACTATTTTATGCATTTATGAGTACTATTTTATGAATTTTTGTATCACAAATGACATTTCATTTTCAATAACTTCAGAGGCAGATGCATTATGAATGCTTTTGCTAAAAAATCTTCAAAATTCTCTAAAGCACTAGCCAAGAGAAGCAGTGTGGTGGCAGAGGGTCCAGCACCAGCAGATGGCATTCATTCCCTGCAATTCCTGCAGCAGCAGCAGGTACCAAATGGTGAATTTGCACCACAGCAACGTAATATGTGGGATCAATTGAGAAGCAGATAGGTAACCATAAGCTGTTTTCCTGTCATTTGACAAAATCTTTCTTTCACAACACTATTTTATTTTTTCCATCATCTAAGGAAGAGCTTATACATAAACACCATATAGAGACAGATTTGCTGCAACGGGGTGGCAGGGTTTGATATTCACTTTGCACTCTGGTATAGATACCGCACAGTGCAGGCCAGTCTGTCTGGTCCAGTATTTTCTTTGTCTAATAGCAGCTTTACATGAATAACGGACGGAAGAATCCAACCTCCCTTCCAGTCCAATAGTACTTTTATTCTATTGTTCCTCATGTTCCTAAACACTCTGCTAAGGTAATAAAACTATCAGTTTAAATATTTGTAACAATAATTTTAAAGCATTTTATGGCTGGAAATACATGACCTATGCTATTTGGCAAATAGAAAGAATACTGAATTTAAGCAAGCTTTCTTTTCCTCCTCAAACAAACAGCTTTAACCCCATGAAGGTACAGAATAAGAGCATCTTGGCAACTCAGCAACATCATATTGTTCTGCCAGCTCTATGACCCTGATGCAATATGTATCAGGCATGGAGGTCCTGGGAAGCAGGGCCAAATATGCAGCTGCCCTGAATGCTGGCGCCCTTTGCCCACAGACCTCCTGAGTGGGAAAGAAGGGCTCACTGCACTGACATGCTGGCTACTAAGACAAGTATTATACATGAAAAGAAAACAGAGAAGGCAAGTTGATATACACACACAGACCCATGAAGGGAAACAAAAAAAGAAAGAAAAATCATTTTAATTTCCATTGAGAAAATAAACAAAATGTAATGCACAATAGTATCTCATCTGGAGTTTCAGTAATGTGCTTTACAGTGACATTAAAAGCAGATATTACCTGTTCTAAGAGATTCTGAAGCCTCTCTATTTCACAGTCTATTACAAATTTCTTTTCTTGCCTTCGGTCCAGATCTTCTAAAAGCCGCCTGTAGCTGGCATCGTTAAAATTCTCCACACAGATGGCACTGACTTGCCAGCTATTTTGTCCTGCTTTTTCCATAATAGCTTGAAGTATTGAATAACCTAAAAGAAAAGGATACAACATACTAGTAAAACAACCATTGTATATTTTGAACAGGAATTGTCCTTAATCAATATTATGCCTCTTAATATTTCCACCGTCAGACAAAAAAGAATATTTGTATCCCTACCTATGCTGCTAGCCACGATCAGTGTACGGTATGCAATTAACAAAATTTACAATTGATGTGATCAGAATTCTGGGAGTGATTCACAGCATTATGGATAATCTTCCTATGATTTATACATACAAACCCTTCCAGTCAAACATGCAGCTTCTCAGATTGGTTTTGTACAGTTTCTGTATCTGGGAATGTTATAACACAGCAAAGAAAAAAAATCTGAGCCTACTACTCATCCAGCGGAAGTATTTGCATACCACAAACACATTCAAATGCTTTGCTTTTTTTTTTCTTTAAGCAACACTTAATCCAAGCAGTTTTTAATGCTTCTTAGTAACAACTCTTTGTTTCATTTCATTATACATATACATATATATGCCAGTATAGATGTATGAATAGAAATCATATTGATCTATTTCAGCGATTCTATATAGCTTGAATCACTTTATGCAAAGGGATTAGAGGTCAGTGACTGAAGGGCACCACAGAAGCATTAATAATTACTAATGGCACGATTATTGCTCTTTATCAGTACCAGTACTTCATACTTTGTTGACTTTGAGCCCGTTCACAGAAGGGAAAGGCAATGCCCAGTCAGAGGTCTCCACCTTTACCTGCAGGGCAGGCTCTCTGCCTCCAGTCTCAGGGTACTCTGGCCCACCAGCCCTTCACCTTCTTCCTTCTCATTTGTTTTTTTTCTCACTGGGGATATGCAGTACAGAGGCAGCAGAGGAGCTTAAGACATAACTTGGGACAGCTTGCAAGCCCTGTCTTGACTTGCTCAACCAACTCCTGAAGCATGAAGCACATATTATTCTTTTATCTTTTATTCTTTTTTTATGAACTTGTTTAAAGCAATGAAGATTGTACACCTCAGACCCAGAGTTAATGTTTAAAAAAGACAAAGAGGACAGAAGAATAGATATGTCTTCTAATAATATGTTCATACAAATGACACGATTCAGAGAAGGTCCCCCTGTCTAGAATCACAACACAGAGTATTGTGGCTTCTTACTCATCTGGCAGAATTTTCCCCACTAGCTTTAAACGAAAGATTTCACCTCAAATATTTCCCTTGGTGATGTGGCTACCCAGTAGTGGACTCTTTCAGCAAGAGGGTCCCATGTCTCAGTGTACTGACCCCCAGAGATCGCTTTAATGCTCTTGAAAATGCCACTGCATGAGAGATTCCCTGTAAAAGAACTATCAATACTCCCACAGATTTTCAGAGGAGTCTTTGGAAGTTACATTTCAGAAAGAGCACTTTTGAGTTTGCAGTTGCTAAATAACTAATTATCAGAAGACCTACAACACAACACAACCGAAATCTGAGTTTGCCTCCAGTCAAATAAAAGTAGACAATAGTGTTATCAGAATATGAACATTTTAGACACAAGAGAAACAAATTTTCTTGCAAATCTAGGAGTAGGTATTTTTCTACTGGATCCTATGACATTTTCAATCTTTGAAATATTAACTTAAAATCTGTGTTTTCTTATCATTATGACATTATGCACCAGAACTCCAAAATGAACATTTAATATGCTTTTTCCTCCAATTCAGATGACATATTTTAGATAAAAATGCAAACAATTATAATAAATACATAAAATGCAGAACATATTTTTTCACATAAATGAGACATTTATTTTATGAAACAGTAATTTATCACAGGAAATGAATTCAAATACTTGATGTATTGAGTATTAAAACATTTCTGTATTCAGCATATATTTTTAACCCGATGACTTATTTTTTTGCAAAGAACCATACAGCTTTCCTGTTAATTGCTGCATAATTATTCTGCTTTTCCTGTTGCTATATTCAGTCTCCTTTTTGCCTGCAATTATCTCTCCAAATCATGACAAGATTCTTTCCCAAACATTGTATTTCTTGCTTTCATTTCCTATTCATTTCCATGTATAGATATACATTAAAACCACTCCAGTGTTACAGGGGTTTCTGCTTCACTTACACTGTAACTTTGACTTGATCTTCGCTACAAAGGCAGTCAACATTTACTTAATTCAACTTCCTGACACTAATTAACATTTTCTTTGATTCAGAATGAATGGTGTTTGAGACAGCAATTGATATCCCCTCCTTCCTTTCTTATTTCAGTTGGACAACTTTACTAAAATGTGTTTTGATCAAACTGGTAATTTATCCCAGCATAAAGCATGACAAATATCAGACAAACACATACAAAACCTTTTCTTCTACCTTGGATCAAGGTTTGACTTGCCACATTTCATTAGCAACTGCCTTCATTCACACATTTGAAGCTTCTGTAACTTCTTGTCAGTAGCTGGCTAGATGAAGGTTTTCACATATAGCATAACACAGCTTAACAGCAGGAAGTGGATATGGTGCAATATTCTCCATCAGAAGAGTTCCGAATCCCTATGCAAGTAATCAGTGGTATGGTCACCTATTCAGTGTGCAGGAGCAATTTTTAATATAACAGACTGACAAGGATGGAGTTTACACAGAATGAATAAAGGCATTCACAGGCTCAGTTGGCATAAAAATTAGACATGCTGTGGAGAATGCTTATTTGTCCAAAATAATTGGCTACAGCTGACAGAGGAAAAAAAAATTAGTTGTTGCAAACATTTTATAAGTAAACCCCTCTGAAACTAACCTGGTATAATGCTCAGAAACAAAACGCATCATTCCCATTCAGACAAAATTCCTAATCTTCAGAAAGATGTTTCCTCAAGTAAAGACCGCAGACATGAATATTACAGCTGTCATCTAAAAGGTGTTCATTTTCTAGTTATCTGCTGTTTATCCTCAGTTATGCTACATACAGATGAATTATTCATTTTCTGTAATACATTCTGTCCCATGCACTGTGGAATACTATTTATTGCATAAAAGCCAACTAAAAAAACCCCTAGCTAACTCATATCAACTTAGCTGCACAATCCACGCCCTTCAAAACAACATTATTTAAAAAAATGTTTAAGATTGTGCCAATACATAAAAATAAGCTAAGTTCTCATGAATTTTTATAGTAACCCTTCCTCATCAACTAATTCCACCTTGAAATGCAGATAGCTCATTTATCAAAAAAGACAAATGGCTGTCCCTAAGCATAACTTTGTTGAAGCTCCTGGTCCTTCATGGAGTTTGTTCATCTTTTTTTTTTCCTTTTCCTTTTTTTAAAATATTAAATGTATAAACAACATAAAACACCAATACAACTGCCTAAAAGCATAGGTGAAGCCCTCCCCAAATGCAAGGATATTATATGCAAGAATGGTTTCTTTTATCCTCTTTATAGGAAAAGATTCTGGGGAATTTTCCTCTAATGATCTCAGATGAGAAGTCTGCCAACTGCTTTTTGTAGGTCATTGCTTAAATGTAGATACTACTAACAACTGCTTAAGGACCAGTATACCAATTCCACCTCAATATGCAGGAGCCAAAACAGAAACAGGGCAAGTCTACAAAGATTTAGTTGTTCTTATCCCTTCTGGGTTTTTTCTGTGTTTTTGTTTTTAGTTTAATTGGGCTTTTTTGTTGTTGCTGTTTGTGGGTTTGTTTGGTTGGTTGGTTTGGTTTGGTTTGGTTTGTTGTTTGGGTTTTTTTTTCCCCAAAAGAAAATGCACAGTCATGATGTTGGGAAAAAAACAACCAAACAACAAACTCAAACATGAAAATGAGAAGTTACTCTCTTTCATTTAAAATCAAAGTTGGAGATGCCTACTCCAAAAAACCTGTGTACTGGGGTTGATAGTACAGTTAAATACCTTACAAAAAAAATCTTTTTTGTCTTCTTTCCTCATTCTACACTCCATAGGCATTTTTTTCATCACAAAATACATCAGCCATACAAAAATAATACCAGATGTGCACCTGGTGCTGTATCTGTTTAGCCAGAGATTAGTACTTCTTCAGAGTCAGATATCTTCTGGAAGCCAAAGTGTGTAAAATGAGCAATTTTGCAGCCCAGGATTACTCCTGCTTGCTGCAACAGTGCTGTAATTGGAGCCTATAAACAACCTTCCTCCACCCAAGTACATGAACTCATGAGTAATCTTTTTGATTTTAAAATTTCAGTTGCCTTTCAGGCTTTTTAATTTGTCTTCTGCTATGCCACCTATATTTCACCCTATCCAATTTCATTTCAGCTGTTAATGATTTAATTTCATTTATTTACATTTAAATGAAAAGTAAGATCTCATACCTAAATCTCTTCAGCATGTTCAAAATAAACTAAAGAGATAGAGGAGCATTGTCTTGAGTTATTTTACTGTTGGAATGAACATTTTCAGCTTGATTCCCTTTCTTCCTTTTTATTTGTTTCATGTTTCGTTTTTTGAGTTTTTTTTTTTTTTGCTTTCCTTCATTGCTTGCTTCCATCAGAAAATATTTCAGCAATCAATTACAGTGATATAATTAAATTTCAATAACTTTCATCTTCTAGCAACCTTTTCATTCTGGGAAAATGTTTCCCCAACCCTCTAAGCACAGGCAATTATTCCTGATGGTCTTGCCAGGAGACAGAAAGCAAAGTGTCTGCTTGCTCCAAACAGTAGCACCTCCAGTAATAATTCTCATTTTGGAACTTTTGCATAGTCACTTATTATTAATTTTCTGCAATATTTACATATGACTGTTTTACTCTGGCTAGCAGACTGACAATACTGAATTGCCAAGTTAACAGTTAATATGCTTGGAAACAGCATATGCGATGCATTTGTTATGGCACCAGGAACAGAAAACATCTCTGATGAACATCAGTCTTTTCCAAAGATGGGCATCATATACTACATGTTACTGAAATGCAAATTCATTTGCTTCTCTCTCTGTTGCAAATGATTTTCAAATAGGAACAGATCCCATTCCCAAGATTAGCTATGATCCCAAAAGTCCCAGATACTGCTGGAGCTACTTTATGAAAGCTACTTCCAGGTAAAGAAATCCATATTAGGATGCGTAGAAGAACTAAAATTTTATAAATCCAACATACAGCAGAAACAAAGAATAAATGATCAAGTCATTTGGTAAGGATAAGCCAATATATTCAATATTCAGGGTTGGATTCATGTCACCTAACTCTAGCTGTTTACAGAGTAGTTGCCTAAGTTAATCATCCAAGTTTTCAAAAGAGGGACATGTATCCTATTAAAAAAAAGGGTTTGGTGTTTTTTTTGGTCCTAGATATCTATCTCAGAAGTACTTATCTCTTTCTTCAAAGAATACTGAAGGAGTCTAGACATGAGGCGTAGTAAAAATACCTACCATTTATCTAGCCAAATGTTGTCGAGATGAATCCAGACAATACAGTGATGAAAACCATACAAGAAATGTACAGTATGAGTGATGCATGACTGTACATTCCACCAAGCACAAGCAGTTGAACTTGAAGTGTATTTTAGTTTTCCTTTTTGTGATTAATACCCTTCTATGAACATACAGTTTTGTTTCAAATTTTTGGTTAGCATACAGCTTTCAGAATTCAAAAACAATCAGTAAGATTTATAAACTCTGTCATACAACTTTTGCCATAGGATAACTCATTTGTGTCACCGATTCTCTTTGCATTTTGAGTTGGAGCCAGAACATTAAAAGAAAAAGGACACACAAACTGGTCAATTTAGATGGCAAAGTGAAAGCTAGAACTACAGGTGTATTCTGAGTCCTTCTTGAGTTTAATTCAGGGAAATTATACACAGATTGAAAAATGACAGGGAGCTCAAGAAATAATTCCATCTCTTTATTCCTCTCTATCCCTCCATCCCCCAAGACACAGGAATTTTATTTAAAACGTTCTAGACAGATATCTTTCTTTGTCCTTAAAAATCTCTAAAGGGGATTTTGTAACATCCTAGGTAATATATTAATTGCTTAATTATCCTTGTCATTAGGAGATGCTTCCTAAAGTCTAACCTAAGTCTCCCCTGGCATAATTTAAAGCCACTCATTCTTGTCCTATCTCTGGTAGGCGTGGAGAACAGTTTGTTCTCTTCTTCTTTAAAGCAATCCTTTATGTAACTGAAGACCACTGTTACCTTTCTTTTCTGTGTGCACTTCTCTTTCTGAAACATGACTCTTTCAGGTTTTCCCTGTGGAAAATGTTTTACTCTAGATTCTGAACAATTTTCCTTGCTTTCCTCTGGATATGTTGCAATTGATCCAAGGGTTTCCTGAAGTGCACTGGTGAAAATGTGATGTATTTTAAAAATGTATTTCAGACTACACACAGTCCTCTCAAATTTTTATCATCTGCAAGATTTGCAAATGTATTTTACATTTCTTCATAAAAATCCTTAACAAAGATACTGGAAAAAAACTGCAACCAGAATGAATCAATGCTTAATACCTCTTTACTTGACAGTGAACCTCATATACTTCTTTCTGAGTTTGAGTGTGACCACTGTTTTACAGATCTAGAAATTTCATCAAGGCAAAATTTCTCTATCTCATTGCTGTATATCTCTACCTTGGGTGGCTGCTGGATGCACACTAAGTCGCTCTATCACTCTAGCTCCTCAACTGAATGGGGTGAGGGAAAATACAGTGAAAGGTTTGTGGCTCAACACAAAGATAGGAAGACATCCCTCACCAACTGCTGTCATGGACAAAACAGTCTTAAGTCAGGGAAATTCACTGAATTTACTACCAATCAAATCAGAACAGAATAATGAGGGAAAAAAGTCTTAAAACACCTTTCCTCCACCACTCCATTCTTCAACTAGAAGGTCATTCTTGCCAAGAGGGGTTGTGGACTCCCCACCCCTGGAAGTGTTCAAGGCCAGGCTGAATGGGGCTCTGAGCAACCTGGTCTAGTGGAAGGTGTCTCTACCTGGTCTAGTGGAAGGGGTGTTGGAACTCAATGATCTTTAAGGTCCTTTCCAACCCAAAACCGCCTATAATTCTATGATCTGCTCCACTGTGGACCTTCATGGGCTGCAGAGGAAACTCAACTCAGACCCCTGAAGCACGTCCTCTCCCTCCTTCTTCATGGACATTAGTGTCTTCAGGTCTGTTTCCTTCACATATTCTCACTCCTCTCTCTGTTGCACAGGGTTTTTTAGCTTCTTAAATATGTTGCCCAAGAGATGCTACCACTGTTGCTGATGGGCTCGGCTTTGGCCTGTGCCAGTTTCATCTTGGAGCTGGCTGGCATTCGCTCTGTTGGACATAGGGGAAGCTTCTGGCAGCTTCTCACAGAAGCCACCCTTGTAGCTCCAGACCACCAAAACCTTGCCATGCAAACATAATACAGTCATTTAGCAAAATTTCACATAAACTGTGTAAAAACTTTTACTAGAATGAGACATCTATTTTTTTTCAGTCTCTACAAAACCCATTATTTTGTAATAGAACAAAATTTACTTTATCTCACATAATCTGTTTCTGAAATATTCTGAAATATTTATGTGCTTTCAGGGAGCATATGGGAGGAGGTTTGGCTTACACCACAATGGGAATTCATGACCAAAGATTCAAGCTATGTCAGGTCCCCTTTATGTTACACCCACTCAGCAGCAAGAGTTTTCCCCTTCTTTGCATTTCAGAGTCTGCAGACTTTATATGAAATACACCGTGAAGGTGTCTCATCAAAGTGCCAAGTGATAGAGTTAAGTGGAAACTTGAGATGGACTAAAGAAAAGCCAGGTTTTTGAAGCCAGTCTGACAGTTTTGCTTGTGTTTTCACAGTTTTCAGATACCATTGCCCTTACCATTTCACTAAATGCGTTTGAAATAATGTCAAAGTCCCATAATCTCTCTTATGACAAGCATGCACAGAGATGAAAACATCGCAGCACAATTGCACCAAAAGCAAGTTTTTATACCTTGTTAGTATTTTATATATTATTTCCTTTTATTTGTCTATTTTTAGTTACATCACACCTGGCTCAGGTGAGAGGTCTTTGGCTTCTCTGTGGTTTACAAGCAGCGAGGAAGCCACATTCTTAGCAAATTTTAGCAGGTTATTACTACAGAACATTGAATGCTAAATCAGAAACTGTATGTAATTACAGTGTTATCAGAACTTCACAAACAGTTACCTAAAAACCCCCAGTAATTAAGTCAACAAGTGGAAAAAAAAAGTGAGTGGGGCAAAAAAAAAAGCATGTGCTAGGGCTTACCTTCTGTCAGATCAGCTACACAGTCTCTCTAAATATCTAGTTATCTGATATGTCATCTTGGGACTATCGTTAGGGCTAATGTACATCAGTACAATGAAAGGGTAGAAAAAAGGTGAACTAATTTTGGAAGAAAATACAATATGTTCAAATATTTAACTTATTACCTTTTTTCTCTAGTATCATTATTACTATTTGACAAATAACCAGATTAGTTGCAAGTGTTCCTTGCTTTTATACATCACAGTTTTAACTTTTCTTCTATAGTGCTATGCCTCAAAGCCAAAATTCTTAATTTCACCACAACCTATAGTCTGTAACACTGATGCTAATAAATTACCTTTCTTACATAGTATTTTCATTGATGCATAGCTATTTTCCAGAAATTGCTAGCTTCCCAACAACTTAGCTCTCCAGTCTCTAGTCTCTCTAGTCTCAATTTAATAGGATTTAGTTTGCCCTGTGATGATATAGAAATGCACACAGACATTTGTGTAAATAATATCCACAAAAAAACATGTCAAAGAATATTAAGACTGCAAGCTAAAGCTCTCAAGAGCTGATATATCTTAAAATTAGCAGTACCCTAATATATTCTAATTAATGTACTACAGTGCTGTGTTTAATTATATTATCACATATTACTTTTTCCCACAAAGCATCTATCTCAGTAAGATACCTGTGCCCTAGGACAGAACTGACTGTGGGTACTAAATGAAGATCCTCATGTCACATTTTCTGCCTCCTTTCTATAGGGATTTGTTACAAAAGTAGTCTTTTATTATAAAATACCTGACAATCTCTGCCTATCAGCATTGCCATTTCTAATACATGCATAACAGAATAAAGGAAGAAGGATCTTGATACTGAAACAACAGGCATTCACCCTAATAAGCATTCATTTTAAAGGCATCACAACCTTAATTCTACCTCTATGCACTTGTGACCATGTCCATATTTACTGGTGGCTACACAGCAGATAATATATAAGAGCTTACTCCTTTTTTAAGTTCTATTTGTAGGTCCCAGGCACAAGATTTCTAATTTTAAATTTCAGTTGTGTTTAGATTTTTTTGAAATCTATACTTTCAAGTACTTAACTTTTTTCAGAAAAATATAACTTATCCTGGGAAAAGAGGACTTAAAATTTGGATGCTATGATTACAATACGGTTAGTGTTTGTTTGAAGTGAAGCCGAAATAAGTCCTTCTGTTTCATTTAAACTGACACATGGACCACAGAGTTATTAAAAGTTGATTGCCTCCCCTCAAACATCCAGAAATTTGGAGATAAACCTAAAGATCTATGATTTTTTTCCACTTCCTAAAATTAACTCATTGCTCTTCTGATGTAGACCAGAATTAAGATGAGTTTCTTTCTTTTTGGACTGGAGCAGCATTGTGAAATGTGAAGATTTCATATAGTGGCTTTTATTGAAGTGTAATGATAGTGATCATTCCCCTGTAGCTGGCACTGCTGAGGCTGCACTTCAAATTCCCTTTTGGGCCCCTCACTACAAAAAAACACATTGAGTTGCTGGAGTGTGTCCAGAGAAGGGCGATGGAGCTGGTAAAGGGTTTGGAGCACAAGTCTGATGAGGAGCAGTTGAGGGAGCTGGCAAAAAGGAGGATCAGAGGAGACCTTGCTCTCTACAGCTACCTGAAAGGAGATAGTAAGGTAGCAGTTGGTCTCTTCTCCCAAGAGACAAGTGACAGGACAAGAGAAAATAGCCTCAAGTCAGACCAGCGGAGGGTTAGATTGGATATTAGGCATCATTTCTTTATGAAAAGGGTTGTCAAGCATTGAAACTGGCTGCATAGGGAAACAGTTGAGCCACCATCCTGGAAGGCATTTGAAATACAGGTAGATGTGGCACTGAAGTACATGGCTTAGTCGTGAACACAGCAATGCTGGATTAATGTTTGTACTTGATCTTAAAGTCCAAACTTGATCTTAAATTTTCCATCTGAAATGATTCTATGATTCTATGATATTGAATAATCTTGCACCTCCCAGGGGCTTCATCTGAGGGACTGCAAATATCACTCCCAATTAAATTCTGAAAAAGACTCAGTATCTGAGTTCCTTAAAAAGAACAAAATCCTACCAGTAAAAAGAGAAACGGGAAAGGGAACACTGTGATCTTCATAGAGGACACTGGACTACTCCTACATGACCACATCTCTTTTTGGTGTCCACATTTTAAAAAAATTAATGCTAAAATATTTGACAGAGGTCAAAGCAGCAAATCAAAATGATTTGAAGCCAATATATAAAACATACTTCAGAGTTAGAGACTTACAGGGAAATTTATCTCAACTGAAAGTCTGATGGCTAACTCTGAGCTAGATACTTCAGCATCCTTCTGCAGGCAGTGGAAGGAAACAGGCACCTTCTGAAGGCAATTCATAAAACCCTGCATCATCTGTGTCATGTATTTTCAGAGAAGAAATCCTCCATATTTAAAATGAAAAATCCCAATGTTATTATTTTGCAGGTTCAATGCCGTGAACACTATTAACATAGTATTGCCCTTATCTAAAAAGCAGGACTAAAAGCAAACAGCAATATTATCCAAATATCTGCTACTCATATGACTTTTAATTTCATTTTTCTATTTTGTATCTACGTTTGACAAATGAAGATACAACATTTCATTTAAGTAGAATTAAAAGTTTTTAATTTAAAAAGTTAAAAGGTTACTTTTATGCTTCTCTTGTGGAGGATGGGCAGCTACACATAGGGTTCCTTTGATTATTCTGGTGAAGGGATTTGCATACAATTACAGACACAATTTCAGTTCCTAGCAGGAACAAACACAGGATGAAGTAAGTACTCACCATATGATTAGACTAATTTATTACATCCCACTGAGGCAAGCTATATGCCAAGAAGTAATCATAAACTCACGTTCAAAGCTCTGGTAGAATGAATATATTTAACAATTCAAATTAAATTTCAGCTGTAGGAACTGGCACTTAGTGGGAAACATGGAAATGGGTAAGGTATAATGAAAAGATAAGAGGTAAAAGAATACAGACATTAAAAGCTGAGATTGGCCTGTCTGAAAACAGACGAGGAAAGTAAATTGTGAATAAAATCCCTGCAAGTTTCTAGTACGAAATATATGTTGATTTGGATTTTGGTTAGTTTTAAGTGACCTTGGCATTTATGTCTGAAAATGAACACAGTGACCAGTCAGTAACTGCTCTATAAAAGTTAAGTGCCTGTGACGTTTCATTATACAATGGCACTTGCATTGACCATTTTGAAAGCAAATGATCTTAAGAACTTTGTTCATTTTAGAGCTGGGTATTTTTCTTCCCCTGAACAGCTGTTTATTCACAGAAAAGAGCACTCTGGTGACATCCCAAGTTTTAATGAACAGGAGAAACTGTTTCTGCCTTGGACTCAGAAGAAGAAAAAATTATGAGGGTTTCAAAAAAGTGGAAACAACACCTGAGAAAAAGGGACATTTTTAAAACATTTCCATTTAGGGCATCTCCATGAATAGAAACAAAAGGCACAATTTGGTATCTGCATAACTGTTACCCAGGGGAGCAGTGGTAGCGAGATACCCTCTCCCTCATCAGGAAAGCATGGGACTGTGCATGTGTCACTGGAAGCCCTTGAGTCCACTGTGTCATGGTCATTAGGACTGAGAGTGTCCTGAGTGGTTTAGTCTAACCTCTCCATCTGGAGCAGTCCCACAGTACAAAAACATTGCTAAAATATTCACCAAGGCAGAGAAAGAGAGAAAATCATGCTGCAGCATGCTACAAAGAATCGTTATCAGAGAGGTGGGAAACTTTTATTGCAATTTTTTCTTTATTGGCTAAGTAGTTTATAAAAAAACATTTGGAAAAAGCTGCAGAGAATGTGGGAATTGGCTGCAAAAACTTAAGGAGATGAAAATTAAGACAAAACAGTGGAATTTTCTGTATCTGAGAGGGATGAGAAGTGAGAATTCAGTAACTGCTCAATGGAGCTAAAATTTTTTTATAAGTCCTAGAACACATATCTGGCAAACAAAACAGTAAATAGGGTCTGATTTCAGTTGTACTAGTGCAAAACCAGAAAAATCCTACTTTCACCAAATTTTTTTATGTTTTCACTGCTGCACTTGGAAATTAATATCTATTACTGAAAAAGCTGCAAGAGATAATAATCCATCTAAATATACAATATTATTTAATTCTTCTTACACACTGCTGCCCGGAACAACACTTTCTATGCTTATTGCTCATACAGCACTGTGAAAAAACTTGCTGCCCACTAATGCTTTATATATTTTGGCTTCTGCTTCCACTGCCCTTTTCTGTGACTGACAAGATACTACTTAACAGAGTATCTTAAACACAGAAATTATCTCAACTGCCATATTTTCCTGAAGAGATACAATGCAGCTCTGAATTTTCCAGTCTGCTTAAAGCAGTGATGTCCAGCCTTTTCAACCTGAGCACTGAAATGTTATTCCAAAAAGATCAGTGGGCCACAATTCATACTTGAGGGCATTTTCTCTGGAAGTAGAGTGGAAGGGAGTAGGCATCACAACCGGCTCCCTTGCTGGGGATCCTTAAGGGTCTCCAGGAGACCAGGCTACAGCTGTAAAATGGCATACAATTCCTTAAGCACATCGTGTTTAGTTTGTGATACTGAATTATGCCTAGTGGCACCCCAAAGGAACATTCACAAGGCAGTGTGACTGTGTGCTGTGACTCCAGGCTGGGAAGTACATGGTACAATGTCCCAAAGTACAAAGGCAGGGTGACCTTATTCCTCTTGCTAAAGTTACCTGCTAACTCAAGTTCCAAATCATTGAGCTAAATCTCAGGCTAATTAATTGCAAATAAACAAACATCACCATTACAGAAACTGGACATTTGCCTATGTCCCTCATAGGATGGTTTCATAAGAGACAATTTGCACAGATATAACCGGCAGCAGAAGTTTCCCTGCTGAGCTGTTAACAGTGCAGATGATACAAGGACAGAAATCTCAATATTGACACGCTGCAGGACATTTACACCAAACAACCTTCCTGCTGTTGGAAGGACAGTGCAAATTTGCGAAGTCCTTATGCATGGTGTTATTCTCCATCCTGTCTCCAACAACCTCTGTCCTGGGGCCACACTGCTTCCATGGGCTGGAGCTACCGGGAAGCACCAACTCGTGTCTTCCGCAGTTGTTTGTGACAGACATAAAGAAGAGATTTCTCCTTAATACAACAAAGCAGACATAAAATATCCATTCATAGTAGGATACTCTACACAATACCAATTTTACTTACATTTAGCATTCTATTGATCATGGCATCTTGACTTGTGTATCACTAAATGAACACTTAAAAAAATGTAATGGCTTAATTAAGGAATGTATTTGTGCAACAAGAAGAGTCGTAATTATTTGACAGACATTTCTTTAAGGTTTTATCTGTGTCTCAAAATGTTAATATTCACTGTTTAGCTTTCATCTCTTTCATAGTTAAAATGAACAAGTCCTTTTCTAGTGAAAGAGTCTGGTGTTTGTTCGTTTTTATGATTAAACGTAATTCTGATCCTGAGACTACTTTCATGAAATATAAGATATGCCTGTACAATACACCCTATAGTAGAGAATGTGGATAAAATTTTAGGCACATTGATAGGAATAACTGTATTTACATACATAATGTTGTGCTTGAAGGCCTCATTGTCGCAGGTCCTGCACAAAGTATGTGTACAGAAAGTCTCAAAGATGACTTCGGAAATCAAATAGACTCAGAGGTAGGGCAAGTTTTTTATTATTATTTTTATTTTTAATTGGGTCAACAAGACATTTCAAAAGTATTTTTCATATTTATCAGTATGAAAATAAAACAACTTGCTTCCACATGGATATTCAGCAATTCATTTAAAAATAGGATGATCAAAAATAGAGAACACAAATTAGACATATATATCAATATACATACATATATTTTTATTTTTAGTAGTATTTGTTTCTTTTGAAATATGCATAGGAACAAATGATTTAGATAATTCACTCGGCATCTTCCTTTCTGTCATTCTTTTTCAGCATAACATATAGGTCAGCACACAGTCCATATTCTAACTTGAATTTTCACAGAGTAAGAACTAGAGAAATATTGAAGGGGGTGTTAGGATTACTTATAGAAGGCAAGAAAAATCCTTTTGCATAACTCATAAAATATTCTTACTGACTTTAGTTGGAACGACTCACAGGAGAAGTTGTTCCAATATTTGAAATCTGATGAAATTAAATGTTGAGAGCATTTAATTCCAAAACCCATTTAATACATTCACTAATTTTAAGTGTACAACAACTAATTCTGTGCCAGGTGAAAATTTAATTGACAAAAAGAAGTCAAAGTAAAGAAGAACCAGATACAAAAATGCAGGCAAAAACTTTACAGTTGGAAGGCAGGGGGGAAGGGAACACTTCTTTGTAGGACTAGTAATATACACTAAAACTGCTGTCCTGCCAAAAAACATATTAAATGTTATATGTGAATTTGGGTAATAAACATCACAAATCACAGTCTGGACAGGAACAGATGTTTTGTCTTTATGTTAAATCTTCTTTCCAAGATACAGATGCATTTACTTTTTAGACTAAATGCGCACCAGTTCTGTGCAACTTTCTGTAATGTATCTTTCATATACACACAGTTTCACAACTTCAGGGTGGTCACAATATGTATGGTACAGTTCTGGCACATCAAAAGTATGGTTTAAAAAGCTACTGCATATGTTTTATGATAATTTCAAAAAGATATGAAGTGACAGATTTTGATTTTTAAATGACATGCCTTATTTGCAAACTGAACAGTTTAAACATGGCCAAGCATGTCTACCATTGATAAACATAGGTTTTCCTCTTTAGAATTCATGACATTTTTGACAATTCATTGTCAGTATGCCAGTATGTCAATATTAGCCATTTCCTGGCTGAGGACAACTATGTGGGTGAAGTGTATGACATATTCAATGGACTGCAATAGCAAAATTACTTTTCCTCCCTGGAACAAAATCAGTCACTTAATATCCAAGATAGTTAACAGCTGACTAGGAAAGGAACTTTAAAAAAACCCAACATACCATGCTAACAAACACTCGAAAATATTTACCAGGGAGATAACTTTTAGCCAACTGGTATTTCACCGTTCAGTTTGAAAAGCAACTTCCATCGTTTGGCACTTGCTCCAGGCATGCTTCGGGCTTGCATGTCAAGCAAAACCCCTGAGGAACTGAACTTGTGGTCTCATGCCACTTAAAACTAGTACCAGAAAGGGTCTTTATGCTGCAACACAGTAATACTCAAATCTCAAATCTATGCTGTTTTTAAATAACTCTTCATATCTTATTACACATTCTCACCTAAAAGCCACACTTCTCTCTTACGCTCTGGCACTTCGAAGGTTTTCTGTACTGCAGATTTATTACGATTAAAGTTTTATAAAGTCAGCCACAGATATTCTGACTTGATGCATTTAAGAGATATAATTAAAATGTGGCAAAATTCCTTACTTCCCTATATTAAGAAGGTCTGTGCCAATGCCTACATCATCCTTGGGAACTTCCATCTATGTCCTGGAAAGGCTCCCGAGAATCTGCTTTTGTACAGTAACCCTAACAGTAGTAGCCATGTTCAAACAATAGTTTTTATAAATGTCACAGGACAAATTTCAAAATAATACAACTTGCAGTACAAACTGCATACACTGTGACTCATACAGTGCAAACTCATATGTGTAAACTCATACAGTGTGACTTATAAAGAATTAACTTAGAAAGTACTGTCAGTCATTTGGGATTCCTGAATACACTTTAAAAATAAATTTTATACTAGATTGGCATTCTGTGAGTTTGCAAAATGTCTGGATTTGCCAACAAAGTGAGAGAAAATTTAGCAAGAAACAAGGCATCCACAAGAGCAGGCACATCCACAGAGTGGGCACATCCTATAAATAAGCAGAATAGGATTTTCTTTTCCTGATATTGTTTGTTTAGTCTTTTCAGGATTTGTAAACTATCCTCATGTTGGACTCCTCTGGCAGCTGAAATCCATTCAGCATTAGAGTACTTCATTGAATTTACAGGGGTTTGTAGACATTTTAGTAACTTTACAGGAATTCAGATCCATAGGCTTAGTGTTACATCTGATTACCTGTGTTATGGTGCCCTTTTTTTTTTTAATTTAAATGCTGCTTTTCAACAAAACAATTACTTAATCCACAAACGTAATGTATTAACATCAAAAGGTAAAAATTCTGTGGAAAGTGTCCAATAGCTTGGGACTAACCCTGCATTCTACTTATGTGCCATAGTGTAAAAGACAAAACCCACATTCAGTAACTTCTTCCTCATTTTTTAGGAAACAGAGTGCCAAGCTACTCTAAGTGTCTGGCGACTCCAAGGCTGAGATTAAGAATTTGGTGACTCCAAGGCTGAGATTAAGAATTTGCTAAAGATTGACATAATCAAGTTCAAAGATACTGATGACAATCATATAACAACAGTGACTGTTCCTCATTATGTGGCACAGCTATACTACCTTGAGTTAAAACCTCCTCCAATTCTCTAGAGCATTCATTATTGTTATTCTTGCCCACACTCAAATATGCTGAATTAGGAAAAGGGAATTAAACCTTTCTATGCGGTTTAGTACCATCTCGTCGCTAACAATTCAATATGGAATTTCATCTGGTACTTTTGCTTGCAATCTGATAAACACAGATGGTTTGTTCCTGGCATAAGTAACTAGTTGGGCCTAATCCTGGATGCCTGTTGAATCCTCTGCACACTATGGATGAAAGAAATTAACTCAACCCCAAATTTCTTTTTTTTTTTTTTTGTTTAAACACATAGTTCCAATGAAATGCAAAGTGCTTCCAGTAATCTACTGCAGGAATTCAGTCCATTACATCGCAACACAGGCAAAATACAGTCAGCGAGATAAAAAATGCTTTTTAAAGGGGTTTTTGTCAATTAACAGTTCAAACTTTTTTTATTCAAGAGGCTGGTGCATTTGACAGGTCAAAATTTCAGGGTTTTTTAATCTGACAAGTAAAACATAACACCCCAGAGGAACAACAAGAGAAGAAAAGGTCTTCCTGAAAATATTGGTTAGGTATTGGACATCTGATGATATGAATTCATTTCCTAAGTCCTGTCAAAGACAGGTGTAGCTAATGAAGGAGAGGTGTAGCTAATGAAGGACTCAAACAGTCAGAAGAACTACACTCCAGACAGTGAGACACAAGAAGAAGCAGAGAGGCAAACTGTATGAAAGGGTCAAGCGATTCATTTTAAGAAACTTTTTCTTGACAAGTATATAAAATCCTGACAGTTCTTGTTTTTTATCTTCTCAGCAGCCTGATCTTTCTTTTAGCTTAGTGGACTTTTCAGACAGACAATATTACTGACCCTCAGTTTACAAAACTAAATCCTAGATGTTCATGGAGAATTTGAACAGGATCATTTTCTATTTATTGTGGACTCTTCTTGGATTGTTCAGATAACGCTGATTTTTCCTAATGACATTGACATTTGCAAAAGGCAATACAAAACCTAGGTCTGGGGGTAAAAAGTTTACAGCAAGTAAAACAGCAGAAGTTCTTATTTTGTATTCTCAGTACTATGAAGTTTATTGATTCTTTTTATTGATAATGGTTGACTATATACAGTCTTTTCAAAATTTTCTGTAGTACTTATCATTACTGTAGCTTTGAAGCTTAAAAGTGGGCTTGATCCTCACAAAACTACCATTACTAAGTTACAAATTACCAAATATCTTTGTTCGCTATCTATATACTGCTGAATACATCTTCCCCAAAAGTGTATGTATGCTACTTTCAAAAATCATTGCAGAAACAGTATACTAGGAATCACATGACATAAGAACAATACACATTTCCTTTCTCAAACACTAAAACAAAAATTCATCCTGTGACAAACCATCTGCACAAAATCTAACCATAAGACAAGAATCACTTTATCTTTTAAAAATATGTCACAGTCTTTCCTCCATAAAGCTCATGTGATAGTTGTTCCAAAACCTTCTTCCCCTTTTGCTTAATAATTTTCTTATTTCCAGTATAGATTAGCTTTTTCTGGCCATTTCTACATTGCTTTGTGTTTGACTCTACACTGCTTTGTGTTTGACTCTACACTGTCCTTTAGTTTAAACAGTTTTACTTCTTCCATTATTTTTACTCTCCTAATACATCTATGAAAAACAATGATTTTTCATTACAGAAGAGCCTCTTCCCTCTCATGACAACAACTGGGCATAGTGATGATGACCCTAGCAGGTCTTCTCAGAATCCCTCTTTCTTGAAGAGAAGCCACAAGAATTGCCATGGTTAAAAGCCTTCTGCACCTTATGTAGATTTCAGTTTTTCATGTAACCCATGCTCCAAATAATAATAAAAACCCCCTTTATTTATCATGACTAGCATTATACACATGAGTATCAAGAATCTTCTTTCCACAGAGCAAACTATTTATTTGTTGCAAGTTTGGAAAGAAATGCAAAACCATTAAAAAGTGTTAGGAAATGCATAAGCTATTTAATATAATTAAACATGAAATCTCAGGAGATAATCATATTCTACAGCTCCTTGAAGAGTGGTATCCAAGCAAATTCAGTTCTCCAAAGGTACGATAATCTGATTTCCCTGACCCTTGTCTCAGGGCTGTTTGGAAAATCTTTAATGTGTAAGAAAACCCTGATACTTAAAAAGAAGAAAGATGAAATATGGAGCTCAGAGAGAAGAACAGTAGTTTCCAACTCCAATGAACTTCATAAGTTAGGCACAGTAATCTGCCACTCTTTACAATGTTTACTAATAATGACATTTAGACAGCATTTTTGGTGGGGGTAGGTGAAGGCGTGACTCATGTATGAGAAATACTTTCACATGCCTGTCAGGTCTTCAACACTGCTTTGTAAGAAACCATTATGATACCTACTATAAACATTGAAGACAAAGAAATACAATTTTTGTGCTGCTTTTAGTAATGTACACAGACTTGATTGTGGTAATATTTTAAACAGGTTCAAAATAAACTTATTATTGCCAAATAAACTACCCCTCCATTCACATTTTGAGAAAAAACAACAAAAATCATGAAAAGGAGAGTAAAGTGTAAATACAATTATTGAAGAGACTTAAAAAGGAAAACATGCACATTTTCAAATTAAGAGATTAATTAAAATGCAGGAATATATTTTAATGGCCTTAATACAAACCACTCCAGTCTATCTTACAATGTTCTCCGGAGACGAAGAGGAATGAAAACAGTGATGCTTATAGTACATAATCTCATTACCAGTATTTAGTGTATCTCTCCCTCTGTCTCCCAAATTCTAAATGTTCAAAAAGGTAAAAATTACATGGAATGCTCTAAGGCCTTTGATACCATCTCCCACAGCATTCTCATTTGTAAATTTGAGAGATACCAACTGTTAGAAGGATAAGGAACTGGCTGATGGCTGCATTGAACAAAGATTTACTGTCAATGGCTCAATGTCCAAATGGAAACCAGTAATGACTGATGTTCCTCAAGGGTCCATGTCGGGACCAATAGTATTTAATATATTCGATAATGACATAGGTAATGGGATTGAGTGCATGCTCAGCAAGTTTGTATACGACAGCTAGCTGAGTAGTCCAGTTGATTTGATAGATGGATAGGATGCCATCTGCGGGACCCTGACAGGTTTGAGAAGTGGGCCCATGTAAAACTCATGATGTTCAGCAAGGCCAAGGTGCATCATCCCGCACCTGTATCAGGGTAATCCCAGTATCAATACAGACTAGGGGATAAATGGAGCAGCCCGGCTGAGAAAGACTTGGAGTACTGGTGGAGGAAAACTTGGACATGAGCTGACAAGGTGCACTTGCAGCCCAGAAAGCCAACTGTATCCTGGCTTGCATCAAAAGAAGTGTGGCCAGTGGGTTGAGGAAGGTGATTTTGCCCCTCTGCTCTCTGCTCAACTGAGACCTCATCTGGACCATATGTTTTTTTTATTTTGTTTCAAGTGATAAACTGTTCTAATCTCTACCAACAAAATTTACTTTTTCTTTCCAATTTTCCTTCCAATTGATGCGTTGGGTGGTGGGTAGTGAGTGATTGGTTGCATGGTACTTAGTTACTGGCTTGCGTTAAACCACAACAACCCCCAAGGCACACCACCAACCACCAATACTTGGCTATAAATTGGGCTTTGTACAGATAATCACAACCCTTTCAGCATAATGATACAGACAATAGTATATCCACCTTATCACTCATGAGTTGAAAAAGTATCTCAGCTGTTGATAGTATAGGAGATAATATCAAAAATCTAGCTAAGGTCCAACTAAACAAATCTGCTCACAACATCTATTGCTCCTTCTCCATGGAGCCAGTATTCTGATCATAGAAAACCGTCAAATTGGTCAGGCACAGTCTTAGCCTGGTAAATCCATGCTGGCTATTCCAAGTCACTTCCTTGTCTTTCACATATGCAGGAATGAACTTGTTACATAAAGCTCTAGGAGACTGAACATCTACTTCCTCAAATCCTCTTTCTTCCCCTGCTTGAAGATGGGCAAGTTTTCCTTTTCCCAGTCATCATGAACCTCCTCTTGAACAGGATCGTTAAAAGACCATAGAGAACAGCCTTTAGATGACATCAGTTAGTTCCTTCAGCACCCTTAGTTAGATCCCTTCTGGTACCACAGGTCTGTATAAAAACAATTGGCTTAAATGGTCTTTGACACAATTCTTCTCCACTCCAATTCCCCCACTAAGCTTAGTGATTTAGAAGGCTTGAGGGCAGATCTTCCCAATAAAAATCAAGATAAAAAGGCAAAGCTCTTAATAGAACAATTTAACACAGACCCTTCACAATTTTTTCACTAGGTGAGAGCATGAGAGTCTCTCCCAGTACTCTGTTCCCTGGTGCTTTCTCACAGCCTCCCAGTCCCCACTTGGTCAAGCCCTCTGACCTTATCATAAATAAACAGCTATGCAGATAATTTTGATTTTTAGACCTAAATGTAACAGTTCACACTAGGGATCAAATTCAGTTTTATGTTATGAGAAAACAAATGAGCCTCAAATTTTTACCATTACTCATTATCTTCTTCCTCCTTCCTTTACTGAAATTAAGCTGAGCTGATTTACCTTACATTTCAGAAGTCAATTCTTAGACTAAAGCGAGGCCTCATAGGCAAATTTTAAAATTCTAACAATAGTATTAGGAAAGCATTCTGACACAATATTAACTGTTGCAGTATAGACAACAAATAATCATGGTTCTTGAAGTATCAGTGCTAGGGATACCATATTTGTGTTAGTTCTCATTCATTATTCACTTCAGATCCTTATCAGAAATACACTATTTTGCAATATTTCTTTGAGTAGCCACTATAATCCCTGTATATGGGATAAAGTAGAAAATCTGAACACTTGTCTGATTTGATTGGATTTTTTTCCCATATAAAAAGACTAATAGGGTGAAATTCAAAGTGTCAAAAAGTACATTATGTATGTTCCATTTTCTCACTTTATTTCCCCATTAATTTCTTTCGTTTCATTTCTAGGCATTAGAAGTAGTATAAAATGATCAGCAGGCAATGCAGTATGTCTCCAGTCTTACATTAGCTCACATAGCAGGCCTGATAAATTGGCTATGATTTCAAGACTTTATATAGCTCTCATTATCTTTTTCTGCAACAAAGGAGGTTTAGAAAAGCAACATCCGTCCTCTTGCATATTGTACTCTAAATGTAATATAAACCAGTTATATTAGCTCTTACCTATATAATTAGTGGAACAAAGCTCTTAATAGAACAATTTAACACAGACCCTTCACACATTAAGCCACTGTTATGCCCTTTTTACTCTCAAGGAATTGCTGAATTCTAAAAACAAGCCACATCCTTCCTATAAAAATAAAGCAGCAATGCAGCTACAGTATAAAAAAAAAAAAGAAAAGAGTAACTGTGTTTGCCTTTGGAGTACAGCCTTTATTTTACAAGCTTATAAATATGCATATTCTCTTAGGACACATTAGTTATTATCCTTTCCTCCCAATCAAAACTTGAATTTGTACCAATACTATATCCATTTGCTTTTACATTTACTACTTTAATCTCCTTTCTCTCTAAGCTTTCTGAATCCATTGCTTACAACCCCTTTAAGTGTATTTGTCTGCCAGATCTCTCTCAGATCACCTCATCTGCTTTCCCACCTGCCTATCTGTATCAGCTAAAGTTTCTGCTCAGGCATTTAAAGTGTGATAGCATAAACACCACATCTTATTTATAAGGCAGGCTCTTAACCTACACATCAGAACTCTTAACAATTTACCACATTAAACATGTTAATGTACAATCTTATAATTTCAGTTTAAATTCCTCAATATTTGCTTACTGTATTCAGACTGCACTGCAAACTTATGAGAGCTTCCATTCTTTTTCTCAGCTATTTCAACATTATTTTATTAATTTCTGACAGACACAATTTTTCCTCACTCATAACCATCCATAATGTTACTCAATTTCTCTTAGCTCACTGTTGTGGTGACAATGTCCCTTTCTTTGTATTTCTTTTGCCCCGCTCTTCTCTCCTTTTTGCATCAAAGTTAAATATTTCTCCTCATTTTCAAGGCCATTTATGACCAGTTCTACCATATTATTATTTACTCTAGAGATGCTAATGGTCAATGACACAAATTCATGTTCACTGACTAGATTTTCCAGCATTCAACTCTGCTTTCTCCTTTGTGGCTCTGCAGGCTGAGAAGATTCCCTGTGAGCATTTGCTTAGTCACCTCATTATCTTCTGTCAAATACTGCTTTTCTGTAACACCTGTAACAAGGTTTAACCATGATTAGACTGCCATGATGTTAAGAATACTTTTCATTACTCCCTAAATGACTGAATTCTCCCATCTTTTGCTCACTTTTTGCTGTCCTGTTTAATATGTAGATGTAATCACCATAAGTAATGGTGGTGCCTTTTTTTTTGTGCTTCTATGCATAAATAATTTACCATAGTTCTCAAGTGCTACAATGATACCAATAATACTCAAATGAACATACTACTTCCACTTTGTTGGTACAGTTTGCCTTTGGGTTGTTCTGCTGTTAATTCTGTTCTAAAATTGTCATGCTATTAATCCATTAAGGTTGTTGAGGAAGACCCATTTTTAGAATGTTTCTTGAGCAGTCAGGAAACCCGCATGCAATATAACAAAAATGGTAATTTTTGGAAACAGTGGATCAAGAAGCTCAAAAAGCAAGCTCCCAATCAAAGCATAACACTGAAATGTAGGCATAGCCCACATTGTCTTGACTCATTTCTTATTATGTTTAATGAATCACTTGTCAGCCTGCTATGTGAAGCAAGGAGTCTGTATCTGAAAAGTTGGAATCTTAAAACCAAAAGTTTTGAATTATACCAGCTGAAACAATCATCTGGATATTTTGTTAGCAGTTTTTGCATCCTACTGGAGGCAAAAAATAGTCATGACTATGTCACACTCCCACATGAATTCCTTTCAGCAATTCTGCCACTTGTAAGTGAACACCATTTTGGGGATTGAATGCATTTCTACAGAATGGAAGAGCCAGAGCACTGAGCAATGGTTCTCAGCCATTTTGTACCTGGGCCTTCTCCAATTTTGCCAGGACTCCCTTGGACACCTCTGCAGACATATGAAGCCAAAAGAAACCAAGCTCTATGTCAGAGTACACCGAGAATCAGAAGAAAATGTTGGAAAAGGAAAAGAAATGAGAAATAAACCCATTGTTGTTCATTTGCTAATGCATAGAACTAGTGAAAGGGTTTATCACTTAACAATGGTGATTTAGTATTATCAGTATTTGTACTTTTTGTAAGTGCAAGAAAGCCAAATAATGACTGCAACAAAAACAAAGGAGGATGCCTCTGTGTTCTCCTCTCTCTGTATTTTTGAATGCAAATTATGCAATATATTTCCTAAGAGGAGGTAGAAGGTTGTGGAGCATGTTGTCTTTCCCACGCTTTGGAAAATTATACTTGGCAGATATTGAAGTGGAATCATGTGCATTAAGTAGTTTGAGCCTTTTAAATGTAGCTGACATTGCTTTATTATTTTTGGGGGGATTTAAAATAAAAATGTGTAGCATAGTGAATAGTTCAGAAAAGCAAAAAAGAGATGCCAGTTTATGTGATAGACTGGCTGTTGGCTGCTCCACTGGCTTCTGCCTGCTCCAAGGATGTGACTGATGGCATAAAGACTTTATTGTCTCCACAAACAAAAAGTCATTGGCCATATAATTTGACAAATCACAAAATAGAGGAAATTAGAAAAAACCCTTGTATTTTGTATTATCACTTCCTTTATAACCTTCAGATTCTTTTTCCACAGCCTTCAAAAGCCTCTGTATCTCACCATCTCAAAAATGTACTTTATTGCGCATGTTTTTGCAACAGAGACCATGTGCTAACCCCATACTACAAAAACTTGTCCAGCCCTTATTCACTTCATGTAATATTAATTTTTTAATTCACAGCTAGATGCTAGCTGTGCATTAAAGGCCCGAGCCTTGGTAGGTACCTAGAGAAGATGTATTTCAATGATCCAACAGTAGACATAATGTCGAATCATGGAACACTTGTATGTTACTAATGTAACATCATTCTGTTTTTCAAAACAGTCGAAAGTTATTAATAAATATAAATAATTACTACAAAATTATGAAGAAACTCTGCCATATTACTATTGAGCTATATGTGAAAAATTATGTTACTTTTGCTCTGTGAAGACTATGATGGCTTCCAGTGACTGCTCACATACATATCCCTCTTTATGGGATATGGATAATTTTACCACTGCTAAAAAATACCAAACTGAAGTTCTGTATAGATCTTTTCATTAACATAATTATTTTTCCTTTGTTACTTCTTTTTTCTAAACACATGAAAAAGTTGCCTTCTGATTTTTTTCACTTTCTTCATTATCTTAATTAATTTTACTATTTTTAATAATTTAATAGTATTTATCCCATTCTGATGGTACAGCACCAGCGTACATTTCCAAGGCACATGTGAGTCACTGTTCTAGACCAGACTGACATACTTCAGTACGCACATGAGGTAGCCTATTTCCAAAAAGGAGTCAAGATGATACTATTACTTCTCAATCTCCCTGACTTTCAGTTTTTAACTTTGTCCTGGGATGATGACTCAAAATCTGATCTAGAACAAATACATCTATTCTAAAACTGTAGCCTGACTATTGTTGACAATGTATTATTGAGTAAATGTAGTTGGTTTTCCTTTCCCTCTAGAGCTTTCATCCTGAGCTCACAGAATTGTCAGTCTTTGCATACAACAGCTGCACACAAGCAGTAACAAGGAGAGACTTCAGTGGCTACAAGTGTTCATGCTTCTCATTATACTATCTCGTCATAATGCGCATTTTTGCAAAGTCACAATACAAATGCATTCAAATCAGATGCTGACTCAGTTACACTACAGGGCCTGAAAGAAGTATCAGTTCAGAGATAGACTTATGACACAATTCGTAGCATCTTTCAGGAATGTACGCTCTATCCAGGTAATTATCCTCCCTCCTTTCCTTACTTTGCTCTGTTTCTCCCCTCCCCCTCCAAATCAGGACCCACAACACCCTTCCATATACAACACACTGGAAAAATTTACTGTGTGAACATAGAAAACATGGAAAATCCAAATTAACAACTTGCAGCAATCTAAAACCACAAGTAAGGTGGCTATGAAATAAAAATTAAGTACAATAAAGCATTACTGAGAGATGCTAAGTTCTGCATATACCAGCAAAAAGCAATTACAATCTGTGAGAAACAGTAACTTCAAATTTTTTGGAATACAGACATTTATAATTGTCTGATGTTGGATGTTCTGCATTAATATATTTATGTTTCAGAGGAGTTATACTAGGATCAAAAATGTTCATTCTGCATAGTAATTCCATCAGGGACAAAGACAATAAAAAGTATTTCTGTTGGAGTTAATAAAAACATTAAATTCAGTTATGAAGCCTCACGTTGTATAAGAGATGCTCAATGTTCTGAAGAAAAGAAATAAAGAGCTGTCTCTATTGGAGGAAAGTTAAAATAATACAAGCATCCTATCAGGAACAATTATGCTGATTCATGTTGTAAACACTATTACAATGTATGCCCACCAGCAAATGTAGAGTATGACATTCAATGCATCAAATATAGCTTTGTCATTGCCTTATCTACGGGGTAGGGAACTTTGTACACATCTCCTAGGAGAGAAAAATATCCAATTAAAAACCCCTTTCAAAAACACCCCTTACTAATAACTTGAAAACCAAATTTCAGTTGAAGAAAGAATTCAGAATTTTATTTTCAGCATTTTTCTACACTCTGCTTAGACAGAGTGCGCTGCATTTCTATAAAAACAGTCATTGTGCCACCTTATCTAATCACAGCTACATGAAAAGAAGCTTTGAAATTTATTTAGATCACACAGTCAGCATGATCCCTGAATAAGGAAAATGTGTAATTGCATAGCTCAGGGGCAGATTCGGGTGTGCACAGTGACCCAGAAAGTCACATTTCAGTCCCCTGCTTCCTCCTTGCAGCAGGAGCAGCCAGAGCCAGGCATGCACCAGGTGTACTTAAATGCTCTCCTGACAGTGCAGCTGCTGTGAGGAGAGTGCTGGGGGTCAGAGAAACAGTGGTTTCTTATTTCTGCCTCCTTTATACTTCCTCCATTAACTGACATAGGTGCAGCAGTCTGGGAAAACAGATCCCATCTACAAAGGCACTGAAGCAAAATAATTCAGCCCTTAGCATTATGCTTTTGCATATCTAAGAGGAAGGGGGACATTTCCATGCCACTAGTTTATCCCTACTCCTCGTGTGACCAATTCCTCATGTGCTACCCACTGAAGCCAGGAATGATTTCAACCCTGACACTCGCTGGTTTTTCAAGAACTGTTACCACATCAAGTGTTTCAGAAAAGGATGGACTGAGGTGAAGGGGACATCATAATCTACAGAGTATGTAGCGCAGCAGTGTCACAGCTTGTTTCCCTGCCATGTCTCTCCAGTTAGTTTTACCTCAAGGCAGGGAAAAAAACATCTTCCTATTATAATATACTACTAACAACATAACTGAGATTGAAAAGTCTAATACTGGTGTAAGTGATTCCAAATAAGGTTCTTTACTCTTTTTGAGTACCTATTCAAAACAAAGTATCAGAAAGATATTAACTCTTTGGGGTATAATTGCTTCACCTACCTGACGCTAAGTGTCTAAATGGCCAAAGCCTTTCCTGGTTCAAAAAGTTCAATTTAAATTGAGATAACTACATCCTTCACAACCCTCACACAAGACAGGGCAACAACAGGAAGGGAAGACCAACAGGGACCATACTGGTCTGTCCGGATCATAACGGGAAAGTATAAAGGAGATGGAGCCAGACTCTTCTGCTGGTGCACACTAAAGGGAAGAGACGCCCAACCAATATAAGTTCCAAAAGCAGAATTTCCAGTTCTCATAATGAAGGTGATCCAAATAGGAGACTTCTCTGAGAATATCTGGTATCTTTATCCTTGGAGATACTAAAAACTGATTAGAGAATGGTTTAAGCAAACTGTCTAAGGCTGAAGTTGGACAGACCTTTACTTATCATTGTTTAGATGATACCCTATATTTACAGTCTAAAATCTGGCTTTAGTGAAAGTTCTCTAGCAAATAGAAATCTGTTGGAGAAAGCTTCTGCTGCATTATTTCATTCTTATAAATTTGTGTTCTGTGCCTGGTAAGCCATGCATTTGTTCAATATGCATGACTGACAAGAGATACTTAATTAGAAGCACTCTCGGCTACATGCAAAAATCAGAAAATCTATGCCCCATGTATGAAAAAATGCTCAGGTGATGAGGAGAGTCACCTAGCTCATCTTTATAACCCCTCAGTTCTCACTGAGTCAGCTGACAGGACTGGTAAGAGGTGCTGCATTTCTTCATCATTTATGTACTGTCCATCAGAAATATTCTGCTTTACAAACCAACATCATATCCCTCCCTCTTTTCATCTGTGGTCCCATTTTTAAAACTGCATCGAGTCTAAAGAAGTAAGAAACTCATATACAGGCAGAAGGCAGAATACATAAATGTTATATAAAACGAACAAAAACTCCAAGAACTCAGCAGGGATGTTTGAACAAAACTGCAGGAGCTATGGTACTCTCTAAATGAAGAAGAAAAGTTTCTCTTGTATACTGACTGAAGGCTTAATACAAATTTACGTCTGATAGCAAATAAATAGGACTTTTTAAAATTTTTGTTTTGGGGGTTTTTTGTTGTTGTTGTTGTGTGTGGGTTTTTTTTTTTTTCAGTTTAGTAGACGGATTAATCCTTCAAAGGGAATATTCCAGTTTGTCCTTTTAAAACTACAGGAGGGGCAGAGCCTTCTCAAGTTAAGAATCAGCCAAAAGCAAAATTATATTTCCCTTAACTTAGAGGTTCTTTGATTAACTCTCACAATGCAATCTGTACACGAGCATGTTCTCAAAAGAACGTCTGTTTCTAGCCAAGGAGGTAAAAAATTAATAGGAACATATCATAGCATCAGCTTTCTAGTTAATATTTTTCCACTCATTAACAATAAATAATCTTTTTTATTATTATTATTTTTTTTAAATTTTTTTGGCTCCTGATGTGAACTACTGCTTGAGCTGTTCTGATTATTTATAATTGAATTACTTATTATTAGAATGTTGTTACAAAGCACTTCATTGTGACATTGAAAATCTGCAAATATATATGATGTGAAAAAAGTACCAGAGGGCAGACTTTAGTCTGTGTAGGAGCGTGGATGACAGAGTCCCTTGGGAAGCAGTCCTGAAGGGCAACGGAGTCTGGGAAGGTTGGACATTCTTCAAGAAGGAAATCTTAGGGGCACAGGAGCAGGTCGCCCAAATGTGCTGAAAGATGAGCTGGCGTGGAAGACCAGCCTGGCTGAGCAGAGAAATTTGGCCAGAACTCAGGGTGAAAAGGAGAGTTTATGACCTTTTGAAGAAGGAGTAGGCAACTCAGGACTACAATGACGTTGTGAGGTTATGCAAGGAGAAAATTAGATGGGCCAAAGCCCAAGTAGAACTTAACCTGGCTACTGCTGCACAAGACAATAAAAAAGTGTTTCTATAAAGGATAAGAAAGGAGGGCTAAGGAGAATGTCCATCCCTTATTAGAGGCAAGGTGTCACATAGTGACAAAGGCTGAGGAAAAGGCTGAGGTACTTAATGCCATCTTTGCCTCAGTCTTTATTAGTAAGATCAGTTGTTCTCCAGGTATCCACTTCCTGAACTGGAAGACAGTAATGGGGAACAGAGTCAAGTCCCCATAATCCATGGGGAAATGGTCAGCAACCTGTCACACCATGTAGACACACAAAAATTTATGGGGTGAGATGGGATCCCCCCAGTAGTACTGAGAGAGCTGGTGGAAGAGCTCACTAAACCACTTTCCATCATTTACCAGCAGTCCTGGCTAACTGGGGAGGTCCAAGTAGTTCTGACAGCATTGCTCCCACAGTCTTCTGCTCTCTGCAAGCCAGCCCACTCGCTCCCGACACAATAGGCCAAACTCAAGAGAACAACCCATCACCAATGTCCTTCTGCTGACAATGGCTCAGCAACTTTTTGAGCAAGAAATGAACCTGAGCCATGAAACAAATACTGATATGTATCCAAGTAAGCATGATTTTACCATTACTAAGAAAAGACCAGGGGCTTTTTATTGCCCTAACAGTGAATGCCTCTGCACTTGTCTAGACTTGGCCTGAGACAGCTTTAGCTTCTTTGAGACAACTTTTAGCAGTCAGTTGACTACTGTCTAAATATATGTTAGCTTCAGTTCAGCTGTGTATCTCTCCGTGGTACAGCACCTATTCTTAATTACTAGATAGTTACAGTATAGTGCTTCAGCATGAGTTAAAGTGTAATGCAGAGAAGCACAGGTAGAGGTGAAGTGCAGATGCCTGACACTGTAATTACAAATCATAGTGGTCAGTGGCTGGTCACTTAGTCAGGGGAAACTGTTGTCAAGGATAACAAAGAGAACAGAAAAAACAGATAAGACAGAATTGGAAACCAATGAAGAACGACCAAGTGAGACAATCAGTCTCAAAGCAGCTTAGTAGTTAGCTAATTGCCAGTTTGTCACAAATATTACTACAAAAAGTAGCTTGATATTTAGCTTTAAGCCTTTGAATTTCCCAATTTTTCACACAAACATCAGCCAGCTGTACTATCTCAATGGCATCACCTGAAGGTGAGTTTTATAAGCTAACAGCAAGAAACATGGGCACTGCTCCCTGCAAGGAAACTTCATGTGCTTCAGCTTGAAGAACGAAATGTTGCTTCCCTGCAAAATCTAGATTTTCACTTTATATTATCATTAAAGACAGTTTACTAGGTTTATGGTAGTTTTCCACTCAGGAGTCAAAACCTGATTATTTCTCAGTGTCTGTTTTGCTGAAATCTCTTTCTTCTCTTATGTAGCTTATCTTAGAGCTCTAAGATCTACTGTCACCTGGGATAAATTACCACAGTCCTAACACACAGAATACAATTGGACAAATTATCCATGACAAATTTTGGCCAAAGAATTTTGAAAGACAGGCTTTGTATCACTGTATTTCAGAGACATTGCCATAATTTTTACTTTACAGCATATAGTATTTGGCACTGAACAAAACAAAGCCCAACCCATCCAGGATCTTAACCCTTACATTGTGCAACACCTGGTGCTTCACAAAAAGGCCAGAAAGCAATTGCCATGTATACACTCTATCAGTTTTATCATACTCACTAACACTCAGATGCTGTGATTTAAAATCTGCCATGAGTTGTCTTCCTTGTGATAGTTCTGCTTTAGCACTACTCAAGATATTGTTACTCATAGCAATCTCCAATTCATAATTGAAGTATGTGCATTTTTGTCTTCAACAGTATCTTGTCTCATTTAAATAGCATAATTACAAAACTGTATACAAAACTTTTCACAAGTTTTGAAATGGCCACATCTCCACGGCCATTTCAATCTAGAATATCTATAGATCTATAAATCTACCATGTCTTTGTTGATATGCTCTCAAATGGAAAAAGGTAACACCTGGTCTCTTGTAACAACACCTTTATTTATTCTCTTTCTTAGATAGCTTCAGTATTTCCTCTGATTCATTTCAAAGGCAATGAATAAAATCTAATGCCATATGTCCCTGGGTATTCAGTTGGTAGCTTCTTTTCCCTCTACGGAAACCTTGATAGTCCCATTTCTGAGCCTAGGTCTCTGCTCCTTGATATTCTCTAGATACTTTAAAATAGTGTTCTAAGTAATTTTCTTTAGGAGTTTTTGATGTTTAAATTCCTCATTTTGTTAGTAGCTCTTTTGTAATCTTCCTGAACAAAAATAGGAGTTTGATATCCTTCTCTTGCTTTTCTTTCACTAACTTTATTGAAGTCTTGTTGGGTATTAAAATTCTGCAATTGAGAGAATCTTCTGTTCTCTGCATTTTAAGCAGTTAGAACTAAGTGTCAGTTTACACTTTGTATCCGATTCTTTAGAAGAGAAATATAGTGGCACATTTTTGCTAAAGATCAAAACTAAGTATTAGATCTAATTCGCAAAGGACAAGAGACAGCAAGAAAAAGATAAACTAAATGGATTATTAAATTTTATTAGCACCAGATAGTAACTTGCAGTGTTCGCTATTAACCAAATACAGTCATTATACTAACTTGTGTGCACGTAAAGTTGAGGGGAGTTAGAGCAGTTTGAAAGAAAAAACAGAAATTAAAGTCTACATTGATGTGTTTAATACAAAGTTACTAACTTATTAACTAAGGAATTATATATGTTACTAGTCATTGAGAGATGCAATAGTTCAAAATGACATACAATAAAATATCTTAATCTGCAAATAAAGAAAATTTCAGGCAGTCTATGGCATATATTTCTTCAATTTGTCTTCTACCAGGAAGACTTCATCAGCATTTTCAGACATACACTTTCTTTTATAAAGCCAAAATAGTGTTCCAATTATTTCACTGAAATTATCTTTGCAAAAGATTTTCACATCCAGTACAACTTCTTTTTACTTTTCCAGTTGTTTCACTGCATAAGAGTAGTGGCTGACAATGACTCTACCTTCTTTCAGCATTGAAAAAAAGTAAAAATCAATTGCTTATATGCCACTACTATTTTTTCTTCATTCAAGATGTGTCATAGCCCATAAAGAAATAATCCATCACTGCTATATATCTTCTTCACAGCTATGACAATAAATTCCTCATTTTATTCACATCCTACCCCAGGTAGCTTCACTGACTTTGCTGGAATTACTCCTGATTTTCATCATTGACAGTGAAAGCTGAATCAGGCTGAAGGCACAGCCACTGCCGTGTGTACTCTACAAAGTGTATCCCTGAATCATGAAGTATTTTAAAAGATTTGTTCCCCTTATTTTATTAATTGAAAAACAATTTAGCTAGGACTTAATTTTCAGCCCTAAATGGTCGTTTTAATTTAGAAGGACAAGACACACATGTACATTAGTCATGCATTAAAAAGCTTTCACATTTGTAGTGCTGATATTAACTCATTGTATACTGCATTTTGATTGATGGGAGCTGCTCTAAATTTCTTGTCCCACAAACCAGTGGCAGACCAAACCTAATCCTGTGATTGAGAGATTATGCTACATAAAATATAAACAGGGATAAGAAAATTCACCATAAATATTTATGTGTTTGTACTTGCAGTTTTCTATTTTTATAAATCCATTATGTCTCACCGGAGTTCTTTAATACATTATTTTCATTTCAACTACCCTATTTGAAAATTCAAGTATATGTATGATTCAAAGTAAAGCCAAGCTAAATTCATAGATTGTCAGTTATAATGCAATAATCCATGTGGAAAAAGGAGAGGTAATAAGATGTATACTTCTATTTAGATGAGACTAGAATGTTAGCATTTTAAGAGGTAACACTGACCATCATCATATGAAGGTCAATACTCACTTGCCAAATGCACTCAATTCAGCCTCAGTGGGCTGAAGAATGAGAAAATATATAAGGCCTTGTATTTTCATGATCATTTATGATAACTAAATGCAAAACCAGTGCACAGTGTTTTGATTCAGACCAATAGCATGTCAGTTTCCATTTGCACTCATTCTAATAGACATCATTACTATTCAAGTTTACAGAGACTAAAACATACCTGAAACATCATATGGAAAAGAGGTGTGTTGTCAGCTTGAGTCAGACATGTCACACTAAGCCAAGGTGAAATTCTAAGGAGTACCTCTGTTTGCAGATATGGGGCAAAAGAAAATCTAGCACAGATATGCATGTGAACACATACATATGCACACACCTACTCGTGCACATATATGTACACACATACTTTCTTAATGGCAAGTGAAAGAGCCCCTGGGCTACATCCTAAGTCTGTGAAATCAGCCTTCTCTCAGTGGGGATTCCCTTGCTTGAGGTTAGCAAAAGCTTCGAGCTCTTGGCACACTAATATCTGAAGGGAGCCTTGGGAACCATCCTTCAGAGAATAAATGCATAAGTGCCTCTTTTGTTGCTTTTGATGACAGCTGGGAAACTAGTCCTCTTATAGAGTTACTCACACAACCATTTTTAAAAGCTAAAGGATGGAGAAAGTTTATTTTTGTGGCCAGTACATATTTATCACTATAGATTTTTAAAATATAAGTATATAAATCTATCTTTGTCAAAGACTCCCCATAAGCTCTTATAGAAAGAACAGAGGAAATGACAATGCTGAATTGAAATACTTATTTCAATTATTACCTAGAAAGTAAGCTACTTTGCCTTGCAATACACATTGTACCAATACTGCTCATGGACAGTAAGAGCTTAATGTGCCCAATACAGTAATATCCTCTACTTGTGCTTAGATTGTAGGATGGTGGAGGAAAAGGTGTTTGCTCAGGACCCAGAAATACCATCCCAAACATCTTGCCAGGTTTTGTCAAGGGTCATTCTGGGTACCTTTTGCTGGAAATACAGAAAGCAAATTAACTAGTTATTTCAGGCTGGTGTAGGCATTTGCTTCTCCTGGCCAGGTTATAAAAATTCTGACAGCTATGCAAAGAAAACAAAAACAAGTCAAAGAGAATAAGGAAGTAGTGGATAATCCAATGAACTAAACTATCAGCAATTGTGAATTTTACAGGATCTTTTACAGGGGTTTGATTTTTGGGATTCATTTGCTGGGGTTTTTTTTGGTAGGATCTTGTTAACCAAATTTTATCTAAGCACACAAACTTTCACAAGTTTGATACTAAATTAAATTGATACTAAAAATATTATTATGAGACTAATTAAAGAAAAGGGATTTAAAAAAAATTTTTTTTTTTTTTGTCACCTAATTTCTGAGCCACTGCAGCGTTTGGGGTCAGAAACTCTATTCTACGACTGAGTAGGACAGAAATTTCCTTTTTTGTATTTCCTTTTCAGACAGAAAGGAGTGCTGAGATCCACACAAAATCACCTGGCTCATCGAGCAGAAGACTCAAGAAAGAACAAACTCATTATTGTTAGCTTTGCAATAAAGTCACATGCTTTTGCATGTGGGGATGGGGTAAGATGAAGTGCTATGAAATCAAGAAAAAATGGGTTTGACTACAGCAAGCTAAAATGAGAACTGACTATTTAAGAGCTCAGAACAGCCTCCAAGGAGACCCATCTTGCCATGCCATGAAACTAGTTGTGGTAAAAAAGATTAAATAATTTTTTCTTCTTGTTTCCAGCAATGCTGTTTATCAAACTGTAACAGATTTAATCACTGGATACAATGATATTTTAAACTGTAAGTTCTATACGGATCACACACTAGTTTGCATTGTTTTTAGCACCACAATCTGAAAGAAGCAAGGAAAAGTAACTTGAAAAAAAAATACCTGACAGCATTAAACAGCTTTAAGGCTTCAGGTCCCATTAAAAGGCCTCAGGTCTTGTTCTTCATATTGGACAACCTGATCTCAGGGAGCCATGTGTAAATCCATCTAATAGGATTTTTAGTTAAGTAGGTCAAAATTTATAACTTCAGTCTCTCTGCCAGAGAGTGGATTTTTCTTCGCAAGCCAGATAACTTTTAGGCCTTCAGAAACTGCCTCTCTATTATAAATGGAGCAGAGAACCATAAGGAATTTAGTGGCTTGTACCAGGCAGCTCTTTCAGACATACCAATTTGTCATATTAAGGTATTAAGAGTGAAATAGATGGAAGATGGTCGAGGGGGGAGAAAGAATTCTTTTGACAGGTGCATCAAACTAAGTGACCCTTTCTGGCCAGGACAAAGACAACATCTAAAAAGATAGGGATTTTTTTTCTCTCACACCTACCCACCAGGGCTTTAAGCAGTACCTGAGGTCAGTTCATTACCACTGCCCACTCTGTTGTCATCACAGTCAATGTGGTATAACCTTTTACTAATAAAAGCAGTGGCTATGTGATGTGGTACATATATGCAGCTCACATGCTGAGGGCAGGACAAGGCCAAGGCACAGCCACCGACAGGTGAATAAGAGCATGTTTACATTTCTATAAAGAGGTTTGCTTTTTACCATACTACCAGTAAAAGCTGTCTCAGAATTGCCACACTGGTATTTAGGGATGCCCTTGCAAAGTGGTTAGTGTTGTTCTTCTTTCCAAACAGTAGACAGAAGATGTAGGTTACAGACATAGAAACAAAAAGCTGCAGAACTCTTGCCTCAAAGTCTTCATGCCCAGGGAAAAACCAAAAGCACTGCAGAGAGCTGGAGATAAGCAGAGGATGCCATCCAAATATGAAATAAAGTTTATGACTGAAACGTGGGAGAAGAGAAAATAGAAGGGAGAGTAGAAATTCAGAGTGTACCAGGTTATGCTTGTTCCCCAGAGCACTGGGGAAGGAAAGTATGACACCCTGCCAAAGCAAGCCACCAGTAGCTGCAACGGGAATGAAAGGTGCTAGGAAAAAGGTGCTGACTGCAGCATGATCCACACCTTTGCTCCTGCTCTGCGCACTATCATGCAGCTTGCAGAGATCTCTGGAGGCTAACAGCCAAGTTTTCCTATTGACACAAAAATTAAACACTTTCTTTAAACCTAAAAGGAATGCTTGTCAGCACTTCTTGAAGGTGTGGTACTAACCAAGCACAACTATCCCAAAGCATCTTCTACTATTCACTTTTGACAGTTCATCTTGATGCTTTAAGAACATTGATTCTCCTTCCAAATGGAGCAAAAAAAGATGAAATGATGAAAGGAAGAGGAATAAGTTAAGCCCACTGCAGTGGAAAATTGCTGCTGAAGATACAGTAGGTATGTACACTGCAGATATTATCAGCTTTGATTCAGATTTAGTAGTTTCTCCCTCTTAGATTAACCCCCACTCAAACCCTCCAATTGTTTCAACTCTTCTGTTTTCCAGTTTGAAAACCAAAGGCTCCACTCTGAAATATGGATGTCCTCAGAGGAGGCAATGTTAGCTATGGCCTGATGTCCCACCTGGCACATACACACACAGGGCTGAGCCCAGCCTGGGGCTCCCCTCCAAGGGTGGTGTGGCCTGGGGACGGCGCTGCCCACATGTGATGCTGCGGAGGAGCCACGAGGACACGAACCCTGCTGCCCTTTCCCAGCTGCCTTCGCGGGCACGAGGGGAAGACTGTGGCTACTTGCCAGCTTTGGCTGGAGTCCATCCACTTTGCACCAGCTGAGCAGCACGACATGGACTGTAAAATCTGGCCCAAAGGTTTTTAAATGTTTAGAGCTGGAAAGGCAAAAGGGTAGCCTGAATAAACGGTGTGGCTGCCCTGACACACTTCTCAGTTCTGGGGTTATAAGAGATACTTCTTATTATCCTAGACAGGAGCTGAAAAATGACATCATACTGGAGGAATAGGACACAGGGGTTACTTTAGAGATGATTCAGATCTTGTTATTAATTCTCTCTACTTGGCAGAATGTTTAAAAACTGGCAAGGGAGCATTAGCATTGCTGGGCAGAGCAATGTTACAGCTCTACAGGTAGAGAGAAGTCAGAAAGTAGCTCTTTCCAGCCTGATGAGGAGGGATAAGGAGCAAGAGAGAGCACTGGTCCCACATCCCAATGACAAAACCATGTGACAAAAATCAAAAGTAGGTTGCTTAAAAAACAAACAAGTGTTCTATCCTAGAAGGTTGGCACAAGGTAACTGAAGCATGTCATATTTTGATATTTGGCCTCTATATGTAGCAGATGTCTTTTTCACAGGTCAGGTAGAGTGGGTGAACAATTGATTCAATGTCTAGAAAAATGCAGAGAGAAAGAGAAAAGAACTGGAGATGGTCCAATGTATAGTAAGTATTTCATAAGTGAATGTGTAAGAAAGAGAGATAATCTTCTTCACAGTTCTTTTAGCAGGTGTTTATCCTTTTTGGCATTGACAGCAATATTTTGTAGCTACACAGCAGACATGCAGAATAAAATGTCTTTCCACACTTGCAAAAAAAAATTATCTCTTATGTGACTTACAGCTGCTCCAGTCATTCACTGCTGATGTCCTCCTTCTCCAAACCAACACTATGAAAGTATTGCTGCTTCTGGAATTTACTAAGAAAATTACATAATCTCCAAGATGTCTCTTTAAGAGAGTGACCAGGGTGCTACATTTGCTTCCTTTAAAAGCTAAGGAAGATGCTTCCCTAGGTACACAAATAGGAAATACTATGTAGTTTTTTGATGCTAAGGTGATAGGCACTGTTTAAAAAGCCTGAAAAAGACAAGAATCAGTGCACGAGTAAAATTTAAACACTCCCTTTGCTCCCTAACAAATTTTACTTCCGCAAAAGATGACTTTGTTTCCCTTCTGATAGGCAGAGATGTGTGAGGACATTTGCAAGAACAAGGTCAACACCACTGGAAGTCAATGTTTTCTCACTGTAGCTGAAGTGAACCCCTCCCTGAAAAAACTGAAGTAGCTCAGGTCAGTATCCATGTTTGAGCTAACCAATTCCCTGTGTAACAGCTTGAAAGTAGCTCCACAAAAATACCATCCACTATAAAAAAAGGTATCTGAGCTCTTACTCTGGACAAAGCTGAAATTAGACCCACCTCAGTAATAAGATTTCCTGTAAGGACACATGGATTCATAAATCCTGAATGAGCACAGAGTATAGGATCTGTCCTGTGGAACAGAAAAACATTAGACATTTAAACACAGTGGCCCAATTCTCTGGCAGTGCAGGATGCAGTCAGTAGGTTATGCTGAGCTGCCCTATTTGAGGACCTGAGCCCGCATTTCCTTATATATGAAAATGTTTCTTGCATCTCTGATGAGTACACTAACTGCACTTTCTATTATCCTGGTTTCCACATTTATTAGAACCATTTTATCATCAAGAGAAATTAAAGTACTGTTTAAAATATAGTACCCTTTTTTAGCCAGCTTGGATTTGATGTGAACTGTGGTTTTTAACAAAACCTTATCACTTTATGCTAAACTAAATAAAATGGCAAACATATTTTTTCATATATTTTGGGTAGATTAGGCCAGTAATCCCGAAAGTGAAATGGATACTTCATACCAGCAATATTTTCTCGTGATCTCTAACCTCATTAGGCATTCTCAGTACACCCAGAAGAGTAGTGTAAATAAAATACACTGTTTTCTGATGAGCTTTGATGAGCAGATGTTCCGGGTTTTTGTTGATTCATGCCTGGGATGTTTTTAAAACTTTTCTGCTTGTGTTCCATTTCCTGTTGAAGGAATTCAGAATGACCCAGATGAAAAGAGACAATTGTGACTGTGTCTGCCTGGATGTCGCCCAGGCCAGCAGCTGTGTGGTGGCCACCACAACGTGCCTGACTTGCGGGAGGAGAAATTATGTAATTTGGCGTTTAGACTACTTGTGAATTCATCTTTTGGTACAGACAAAATACTGCACCTCTATGCACTTCCTATTATCACTCGTCTGGTAGCTTGGAAGTGCACTTGAGGATACAAGATAATGCACTTGGTGAACCTCTCTTTTTGCTGTTTGGTGATTCATGTGTGTGAAGTCCAGAGACATTTTTAGAAGTAATAAAGTAATCAAAACTAGAATTCTTTCTCATTCTAAAATGATTTAGACTAAAAAAAAAGCCCAATCAATAACTGATTGTATAATTTTTTTTCACTTTTATGTATTTCATGTCATTCAAACTGGAGTATTTATGCCTTAAAATATATTGATAGTTATTTCTTCACCCTGGAGACAAAACTGCAATTATTTTCTCTATAACAGCGACAGACATAGACTAATTTTACATAGGGTTTTTTTACTTTTTTGAGCTAAAAACCTTAATCTGTGTTACTTGTGAATAGCAGAGACAAAAATAGACGGCAGTGGGATGCTCCCAGATTCTCAAATAATGTGTAAGACTGAAAATTAATCAAGCTTCCTGGAACATACTGACAGGAAACTGTGGCAAAATGAGTAAAAGAAGGTGTGGAAAAAGCCAATGCTAAATGGTCAAGGAAGAAAAGAAAAGCAGAATCAAGCCAATAAGACTGGGCAAATATGTGAAAGCAGGAACGCAGAGGTAGATCCTGAGGTGATTCACAAGATAATGCAGTTGAAAATAATTAAACTTCCATGCAGCAGTGGAAATGTGAGCAACAAAATAACTAAGCTGAGTTTTGGGAGGCCCTACCAGTTTCAGAAGCAACAGAAGATATAGTTGTGGCAGTTCTATACACAGTCCACAGTGCAGACCTGGGATTCAGAACCTGTAAGTGGATATTCTGATACAGAGGAGAAAGAAAGTCCCTTTCTCACAAGGGGAAATGAACAAATCATGAAGGAGAAGGATGCATCAAGTAGGGGTTTTGGGGGGGTGTTTCACAGGATAATAGAAGTCCTGTGCAGAAAGGCACACTGTGAACGTCACCCTTGGCTTTGGAACAGAGATTTTCATTCTGCCTCAAGATCAAGAGCATGTAGTTGCATTAGAAAACACCTGGCAGAATGCTTTGCGTATTTAAGGAGAAACTGGATGTGAAATAAATCTAGCAAAAGATTCAAATAAAAAGACATATACAATGACTTACTGGTAATTTAAAACAAGTTTTAAAAAAATGCTTCAGAAGAAGGATATTCTTTTCTCAGTAAAACAATTATTTGATAGAACCTCCCCCCAGACTTTTTCTTTAAAAAATAAAAATCAAAATGCTTTTCGGGAAAAGGATAGTTTAGATGAGTTTTTTGTTACAAATTACTTTGGAAAAAAATAATGGAGATGTTGAGACATACTACTTGAAGATTGTAAAAGCAGTTTGCTTTTAATATAATGCTTAATGAGAATGAAAATATGGATTAAAAAGAAAATACAATCTAAAATTACTGCTAGAAGATTTTTTCAGTAGTATGATCTGAACTTGTAAGACAGGAAGATTTTTGATGTTTAAATTACTTCAGCTGTTCTGCATCCAGAAAAAGTTAGGACATACAATTATTATATATATATATAT
>VWZF01003800.1:0-15494 GCA_013396755.1 Sclerurus mexicanus
GGGGGGGGACACTGGGCTGAGTGGAAGGGCTAGGGCTGACTGGGGAGGACTGGTGCTGACTGGGGGGCCCAGGGCTGGCCAAGGCAGGCGTGTTACGAGAGCCCTGAGCAAGCAGAATGAACAAAGGCCAACATCCCCTAACGGGAGGGCAGGAAAGCAGAGCCGGGCCAGGGGATTATTTCTGTCGGATTTTTCCTGTTTTATCCCAAATTACATCAGCGACTCCCCACCACCACCCAGGGATTTGCCCATTGATGGTCTCGCTGCTGCCACACGGGTTGTGCTTCCCCATCCCCCTGGCAAACACCACTCCAAGCACCGGGAAAAAAGCCCCTAAGATGCCCAGAAAATGACAATTCCCAGCTCCTCCACATATATTTTCCTCGCTTTCGCACTCATTTTTTAAAAGCACGAGGGCACCTTCCGGCTCCTCTTTTCCCTCTCTGAACCGTGAAAACCTCCCTTTCGGAAACCAAAAGCGAATCCTCTGTTAATTCCCATGTCTGGAGGCAGCGAGACTTCCCAGCTTCCTCCCAAGCCTTCCCGAAGGGCTCTCGTGCCCAGCCCACGTGTGGATGTGCCCCCGCAGCGCAGCCCCTGCTCCGCATTCGGGAGTCTCAGACTTGGCTGCACCTTCCAACGGGAGCAAAAGCACAAACCTGTCAAAAGATTTTCCCAGGAAGCGAAGAAAATAAATTTCAAAATCAAACAGTGTCAGAGACTGAGTGCCAAGTGATTTAGAGGGGGGGAAAAAAAAAAGCCGGAGTGTTTCTTTCCAAGATCTGCTGGAGCGGGATATTCTTGGAGGCAGAAATTTGTTCTTGAGGGGTTTTTTTTTTTGGTCTGAGAAAGCAGAGAGGAGGCAAACAACGTTTCGGGCTGGCAGAGCCCCATTTCCCAGGGAAAGGCGGTTCCTTCACCCCCAATAAACTCTTCCCAGCGGCTGAAAATGTATGGGGAGAGAGACAAACCCTCCTTCTGCTCCTGGGCTGCATCTCCCCACCCAAATCCCGCTGCTTCAGTTCCCCCACCGCTCCATCGCCCCCCAGCTGGACCCTCGGCCACCCACGAGGCTCCAGAAGTTTAAAATGCAATTACAGAGTAGATATTTGGCTGGCAAAGGCACAGCTGGCCGAGCCCATCCGTCTCCCTCTCCGGACAGGTTTATTGCTCTGGCTTTTCCCAGCACGAGCCTTCCCTCCCATCCAGGGCACAAACCAAAAGCAGCTCCACTGGCCACTCCATCTCCCCGACTAATTTGTCTCTGATTTGTATACACAGGGAAAAAATCCAAAGGGTCGGTTTCCGTGAGCCATGGGATGCTCCTGGCACTGCGTCTCCCCATCCAAGGGCCGGGCTGGGCTCCCCATCACGAGATTAAGGGCATAAAAATTAACACCTGAGCAATTAAATGCCAACAGCCCGGCTCCAGAGGGGCGCAGTCAACGCGGGGAGACCTGGAGCAACTCGCAAACAATCAAGGTCTCACCAAAATGCTCGCAAGGAGGGCAGAGAAACCGCAACCCAAAATACCCCTGTGCGGCAACGGGAGGGTTTTCTCCATCCGAAGGGCTCTGTGGGGCTGGCTGAGGCTGCCCTGGGTACGGATACACCCTAAAAACCCCCGGGAGGAGACAAGGAGCCCCGATCCCTGCGCTGGCTCGGGGCCAGGGCGACAGCAGCTCGGGGCGGGGAGGTGAAGGCAGCGAGCGCAGGAGGTGTGATCCGAACACCAGAGCGGCTAAAAATACTGCAGGGAGCTGGGGCTCTGCTCACAGCCCGCGGGATGTGGCCGAGGCAAAGCCCCAACGCCCAAAAGCTGCCTAAACCACCCCAGACCCGGAGTCTGCCCCAGGCACGCCAAGGATGAGGGGCAGCACCCTGAACGAACCCCCCTCGCGGTGCCACGGCACGGCCAGGCAGTGGGGAGAAGAGGGATGAGTGCCAGCATGGGGGTTAAACAGCAGATGGACCAGAATGTTAAAAATAAGAAAGAAAAAAGAGGTGGTTTGAGGGATTTGCCATGGAGATGGGTACCAGCGCTGCTCAGCCTCCTCCCCAGGTACCACTGCCACGTGCCCAAGCAGAAAGGAGCAGAGGAACGAGCATTAACATTGAGGTTAAAGAGCAGATGAAGCAAAATTATTCAAAAAGAAAGTCAAAAAAGGTGGCTTGAGGGGTTTGCCAGGGAGCCTGGTAGCACTGCTGCTCAGCATGCCCCTGGGTACCACCCTCTGCAGTGGGCAGAGGGGAGCAGAGGTGTGAGCACCAGCAACAGGGTTAAACACACGATGGGCCGAACTTTCTTGAAAAGAAAGAACAAGAAGTGGCTTGATGGATTCACCAGGGAGAAGGGCACTGCTGCCACTCGGCACCCACCCCTTGGGAACCGCTGCCACCCAGCACCCTCCTCCACGGGGATGGAGAGCAGGAAAGCTGGGGAGCAAAGCAAGGGATTCACAAAGGAGAGGGAGGGAGAGAAAGACCAAAGAGCCCAGTACAAGGGACAGCATCCAATTAATGCTCCACGGCCACCAAGGAACGGGGCCGCCTGCCCACAGCCCACGCCGAGCTCTTTCATCCGCAGAGTCTCCGCTCCTCTCGCTTCCAAGTTAATTACACACGGAAACCTTTCCTGTTCCACCTCCTGCCCCGTGGGACACGCTCCACGGGCTTCTCTGCTCTGCCACGGAGCAGCCTGGGAAAGGCTCCTGTGCCAAAGGGCAGCCTGGCACCATCCACGAAGGGATCGCAGCCTGGCACCATCCCTGATGGGATCACAGCTCGGAACCATCCACAATGGGATCACAGCCTGGCACCATCCACAATGGGATTGAGCGCTCCCACACCCAAGGAGGGCATCCCACACCACCCAGACCCTGCAGAGCATCATCTGACGGGGATGTTACACCAAAAACCCACCAAAAAAAGGGGCGGGCTTTATAAAAAGTGGGTTTAAACCCAGATTTTAGCAAGTGCAGCATCCCCAGAGCTACAGAACAGGAGCAGGTGCCCCAAACTCCCAGTGCTGATGGGAAAAAGCCCATTTTGCTCCCATCTTGGCTTAGCCAGGACTGGATTAGCCCCGTGGACATCTCTGGGGTGAGGCACCTTAGGGGCACAAGCCTCAGCACCCCATGGCACAGGCACCAGCCAGGGAGTCAACACCACTGATCCTCAGGAGCCGAGATCAATTTTTTATTCCTGACCTTTTCCAGCAGCTCCTGCCTCCCATCCCAGGGAATTACCAGCAGGAAACCAGGGGGATTTGGGTACCCACAAGGCACACGAGGCACGGCCCCAGCTGCCAAGTGTTTCCATGCAAACACTCCAGGGCAAAACAGGGCTACGACTCACCATCACCACCACCCAACCACACCCAGACGTGGCAGAGCTTCTCTGTCCCCCAAATCCAGGGTTTTCCCTGCTTTTATGGAGCAGGGATGGAGCCGGAGCCACGCAGCCCCACCCCAGCATTCCCAAGACCTCTCCTCTTCAATGCACACGAGGAAGATGCTCTCCCTGCTCCGAAGGATGAACTCTTCACACGGCATAAATGGCTACTGTGCTGCTGGGAACGGGCACAGAGGCACAGAGGGGACGTGGTGCCGTCGCCAAGCACCAGCAGCCCGGACTCATCCCCCAGGGATGGCAGGAAGCCAGGGGAGCTGGGGTTTTCTGGGATACACAACCTCAGCTCCCGTGGATCCCGGCGAGGTGCCATCCCTTCGCCAGCACCCCTGCGGAGCGGTGCCAGCCTCCCACCTCTCGGATCCCAGCTGCTATTTAAGGGTGGTTTCCTTGGCACACTCCCACGGGAACGTGCCCCGGGAAGGAAACGCTGGGAGCTGCTTTTCCCAGGCGTTGGCAGACACAGGGGACAGGGAACACATCCTGCAATCCACCTAAAATTAGATATCTGTCCCCAGTGCGATCCCAGGTTGAGGTTAAGGGATACGGGACAAGAAATCCCATTTCCATCTGATGATCCATCTGATTTCCACCCCCTGGGAGGTGACGCTACCAGGATCTGGGAATCTTTTGGCACTGAGGAGGGAAAAGCCAGACAGGCAGCGGGTCCCGTGTCGCAGCATCCCAGTGAGAACCACCCAGGCACCCCAAGAGATCCATGGCCAAGCCTGAACTTCCCAGGATTTCTGTCTCAGCAGTGGGAAAACCTCTTCTAGGCCGGGCAAAGAGGGGCTGAATCCCCGCTCAGCTGCACTTTGCTCACTCCTAGGGCACAACAGGGCCCTGGAAATGATTCAGTGCATTGTACACCCCGGATATGACAATAGGCCCCCTCCTTCGCTCCTCTTTTCCCCAATTCTGCCACACAGAAACATTAAAAAGAGAAAAAATCAACTGATTTCTCAGCCGCGATAAAAGCTGATTAGAACAACATGGAAAGCAGCACCATTAGAATTCTCACCAGTAGTTTGTTTTGGTGCTCCGCATCATTTTAAATATTGTATTTAATAGAAAAATAATTTGCTCAGCTGTAAGAAACATCAATTTGCAACTGGAAGCCTTGTACATTAGCCAAAGGAGCTAATGTGTAAACATTAGCAGCTCCAGGAACGCGGGGGGTTTGGCCAATGCAATTCCAGGGAGAGAGCAGCCAGATATTAAGACAGAGGATTTGCATAATAAGTCACTTATGCCTGATAACCTCAGTGTTTGGAAAGCTCAGGACTAGGAGAACAATATCCATCTGCCAGCAACTACAGAAGACATAAATCTCCTTTTTTCCTTTCTTCTTTTTTCCTTTTTTTTCCTGGCTGCTAAAGACTCTTTATGGTTTTTACCTGCAGGGCCCCAGGGAAGTGTCAAACCTCCCAAGTCCCGGCAGCCTCCAAAGGACCCGGGGGATGGGGGAGATTTGGGAAATATGAATTTATTACAGGCATCCCAAAGCAAATACAGCTGGGAAAATACAACTCCAAGGGTTTGGAATGCCACAGGGGTGGCTGGAGCTTGGGCGAGGACCGGGCTTGCCATACATCCCTTATGGGGAAGATGCATTTAAAAGCAAAGGGGCGAGAATTAAAAACTCGCCAGAGTCCTTCCTTGGGGCACATCCAGCTCCTGTTCCCTCCCTCCCACCCCCAAAGCAGCTCCAGGGGGATCAGGTGCTGCATCACCCCCATGCAGATCCCACCGGGAATCCTTCCCTGGAATGCACCTCCCTGGCTGTTCGGGGGGGCACAAGCCAGGAGGGTTTAACCCCACAGCTGGAGGGGGTTTGTGAATTGAACACCCCATCCAAGGGCTGTTCCTGCACAGCCCCTGGATCCGGCCAGTGCTGCTCCAGAGGAAGGACCAGCATCGCTCCCTGTGCCCAAAACACCCTCGAGCTCCGCACCCAGGAGGCCACTAACCCACAACACAAGTGCTGTGATAATGAGCCATCGCTTAATTAACATCATCAGGGCTGCCTCTTGGAAAACTCCGTCCTGCCACTATCTCTGGCTCGCTGTGCAATTCCAGCTCAGGGGCTGTGGAGCTGTGTGGTGGCACCCTGGGGGGGAAAAAATGGTTAAAAAATCAAAATAAACTGAAAAAACGGGGGGAAAGAGCTCATTTCTCCATCTGGCTCTTTTACTATCATCAGATCCCCACGTCCTGATGAGGACTATCCACTCCACATGCCCATGGACCCAGAGACACTGGGACCAGGAGCCCCAAGGGTGAAATGCTGGTTCCAGGGAATGCCTGAGGACACGAGCTCAGGCAGGGAAAGCAGCTGCCCCAGGATCTGCAGCAGCAGCATCAGCACAGCCCTGGGAGCTCCAACACCAGCTCCAGCTGCAGAAATCATGGGAGAGCCCAAGTTTTCCAAACCAATCCCACTGTTCATGGGATGAAGACAGAGAAATGCTCAGTCTCCCCTCCCTCAGGCTCCAGGTCCCACGTCCCTGCAGTGAGGGATGTGGGAGGCCAGAGCTGGAGGGCTAATCCTGCCCGTGATGGATCATGTGCCAGTGCTGGGAGAGCCTCGGGAGGCAGCTCCGAGGGTTAGTTATGGCCTTTCAGGGCAGAGAAAGGAGCCACTTGTGCTCTCAAAGAGCCCTTGCCCAGCAAAACCACCCAGTCCCCACCATGCCCACTGCCAGCCCTAGGGGGGGAACGAAGGTGGGAGGAAGAGGAGCACATCCAAAATCCAGGTCAACATTCTCCTCCTTCTGTGTCACCAGAAGGGCCAGGAAAAGCACTGTGGGCAGGCTGGCACCGAGGCTGGAAGGTGACAACGGGGCTGACGTGGGCACATCAATCACCTCTGTGTCTGGCTGCCAGTGCTGGGGGCTCAGCTGGACCCTCTGCGATGCAATGGGGGGAACTGGATCTGCTGGGAGGGTAAAGGCACCAGCAGAAACCTCCAGGGGGGGAATAAAAAGCATTCCCGGGCTCAGCGGGTCTGTCACAGCTCTGTGGAGTGTGTTGGGCCAAGCCAGGCACCCTCAGGGCAGGCAAATTTGGTGCATGGCTAATTGAGTCCCCAGATAGCAGGCTTGTTTTTACCCGTCCTGGCCGCTCATGGCGTGGGCATCCATCCACTCATCCATCCATCCATCCATCCATCCATCCATCCATCCATCCATCCATCCATCCATGCCCAAGGGCTGAGGTGAAAACCAGCAGCTCCAGCGAACTCATCTCAGGTCTCCTCCAGCATCCCAGTGCCACCAGTGCTCCCAGAGGTCAACATCTCTCTTAACCAGGCAGATCATGTCCCTCAGGTCCCTGGGTGCCGCTCACATTCAGTATAAAAGCAGCACATCGTACATCCAGAGTCAGAGCAGCCCATGGATGCCTCTTCCTCACCAGCTCTTATTTATTCCATTTATTACCTTTAATGCCTCCCCTCCAGCACTGGCTGAACAAATGGTTAAGGAAATCAAAAAATCAGATTTCCTGTTTCTCTGGAAAGCTGTTCAAAGTCCATCCCCGCCCTCTTTATTTTCACAGGCCCTACAAAAACCCAGCTGAGACACAGCAGGTGCCCACGCTCCACCCCTCTCCAGCTCCAAGGGTGAGCAGGCAGGAGCACCAGGCAGGCTGAGACCTGGCAGACTGAGATGGAATGGGGTGGAACCCACGTTCCCAAATGCAAAAACCCAAGTTCAGTCCCACACCTGGGAGCAGAATGGGCTCACGGACAGCACTGGCAGCTCAGAGGGTGTGTGGTGCATCCACCCATCCTGACTCCTTCCCTCCCTCATCCCTGGTTGTTCCCACACAGGGACCCCTCCCCATCCCCACGGCAGCACCCCAAACCCCCCACCCTTCCTCTCCCCCTCCCCAGCCAGGCAGGGGAAGGAATTGCCCTCCCTCTGAGCCTGGAAACACTTCCAAGGCTGGATTTTGGGCAAGCCCTGATGCAGCAGCCACCCACACCACATCCCCCTTGGGAAGGTTCAGCTCCCTCCATCCATCCATCCCCAGGGGCAGGGAAGCTATTGCTGAGCAGCCAGCAATGCTGGGCAGGGGGCTCAGTCACCCAAAATCAGCCCCTCACAGACCTCACTCCTCTAACCCTGCTTGCTGCCACCACTTCAGACACCCAAAGGCTCATTCCTGCTATTCCCTTCCCCAGCTGTGCCCTTTTTCCATTGCTCCTGAAAACCAGAATGCAACCACTGCCTCACCCCCAGCACGGGCATCTCCCACCCTCCCTTCCCACAGCCACAGAGCGGGGGGCTGACCTGCAGCATCCTGAACCCATTCCAGCAAAAACTCCGGGATCGCACTAACTACAGAGGAAGAACTGAAGAGAAGAGACCCTGCAGTGCCAAAAGCTCACACAACACCCTGTAACCCCACGCACAGCACCTCTCACCACCCCCCCGCACACATCCTGCCCTGGATAGATCCCAGCTCCCACCCCTGGCCCCCTGCAGCCACCAGATCCACGGGAAGGAAGGCAGGAGATGGCTCTTTGCATGGAGAAATGCTGTTCAGAGCCAGGCACGGTGAGCAGCAGCTCCCCAGACAGGAGTCTGGGTGAGAGACTAAAGAAAAAGTTCAGCTAATATAAAGAGAAATAGCCCAGCGTGGGGATGTGCTGCTTCAGCCCGATATTGCCGCGATCCAGAGGAAGCCGGCCGGTTGCTGGCTGCAGAAAATCAATGGCATGTGATCACTCAGCACACGGATGAAAATATAATAGAAATAAGTAGAAAGAATAACAGAAATGGGAGAGTCCTTCGGAAGACACCCAGAAGGGCAGTGGCTGAGCCCGCACCACATCCCTGTCCCTGGAGGGCTTCAGAGGTCACCCCCAGGCTGCTCCTTCCCCAAAAACACACTGGCAAGCTCCAGCCCCCACCTCCACTGGGTGCCCCGTGGCCACCAAAACCACCAGATGTCCCAGCAGGACCTTCAACATGCTGGAGGGGGTGACCAGGGTTCACCCATCTCCACTAATTCAATTAACCAAGTTGCAGCACCCAGTAATTAGGTGAAGAGCATTTTTGCCAAGGTGCTGCTGACAGGCAGGGATGTGCTGATGAGGGGTGAGGAGCTTTGCATGACCCAGGATGTGGCACTTGAGGGTGTGTGGGGCTGCCCTGCCCTGTGACAGGTCCTTGTCCCCACGGGTGGGCTGCCAGCAGCAGGGAAGGGCTTTGGAGCAGACACCATCCTTGGGTGGATCTGCCTGGACTTCCCGACCAGGCTTGGATTTGCTGCTGTTGAACCCTCCACCATCACAGCTCAAGATTTGGGCGGGGAATGAAAGCACTGGGGCCACCCAGCACAGCACAGAGAGGGGGCTGCACCCTGAGGAGCCCTGCAGAGTATTCCCAAAACTCCAGCCGGTCCATGGACACCTCCAAATCCATCCACAGGCAGCTTGCCATAGTCCATCCTCCGCCTCGTGAGTGGCCACGATGCTCCAGCCCCTTCAGCCCATGGGAGAAAGGGCCATTTCCACCATCTCCTGTCGGACAGCAGGAAAACCCCCAAGGATGAACCTCCCACACTGGGGGAGCAGCTGGGCCACAGCAAGGGCTTCATCTCCTCTTGCACACTGGCCTCTGGGGGACACCCTGCTCCAGGTGATACCCTGCTCCAGGTGACCCACCCAGCAGCTGATGGTTCAGTTGTGGGGTGAAGCACATTGGACCAGAGCCCCCCCTGCTCCTCAGCTGGGCTAATTGGGCTAATTAGGCTGAAGGTCTCCAGCACGGAGCAGCACACCGGGCTCAAACACCCAGGGGCCACCACAGCTCATCCTTTCACAGGGTCACCCATGGGCAGCGAACACAGCCCTGGGGACAGTGGCCTCGTTAAGACTCATCAGGTCATCGATGTCCCCTTGTCCTGTCTGGGGGAGCTCAGAGCATCTCCAGCCACCACATCCCAGCCACAACCCTGATCGACTTAACGATGCCAAGAAAGGTCAGATCCACACAGGGCTCCAGGAAGCCAAAGCAGTGCGTTGGCTCCCCAAAAGGGTTTTCGGCCACACTGGGTGGGCACTGGGGCAGAGCCCAGCACCAGCACAGCCCCGGAGCAGGGAAGGAGGGACCCTCTGGCAGCCCCGTGGTGCCAGGGAGAGCTGCAGCCACAGGGAGCCAGGGGGGCTGTGCCAGCACAGCCACCCTGCTGTGGGCAATTTGCCAGTATTTTTCCAGCCAAACAAAAAGAAAAAGCACCAAAAAATAGTGTTTGACAAAAATATTCAGGAAGTTGCTCCGGAAACACACTTCCACCCCCCAGGGCGATGCTCTGCTCCCCACTGCATCCCCACACGGGGTGGGGGGCTTTCCCCAGCTGCCAGGGCTCTCCTCTGGGTGGGCACAGGGGTCCCCGGGCAGGGAGGCCATGGCAGGAGCGTGGGCAGCAATGGGGCTGCACAAAGCCCCCCGCTCACTGAGCTGGGGCCACCAGAGCCACTGCAGGATGCTGGGGGGGGGATGCCAGGTGCCAAAGGGGTGCCAAGCACCCCCCAACCCTCCCCCAAGCTCCTGTCTCCTCAACATCCGGAACACTCGAGGAGGCAGGAAGGTCAGGAAATGACAGATTTATGGCCAAGCGCAGTCAGGAGGCTCCTTCCAGCTGTGAGTCTGTGAATCTGTCACACACCGGGACCTCACAGCCCCACTGAACCCACCCTGCAGGAGCATCACCCTGCATTCCCACTGCAGCTCAGCCTCCAGGTTGGAGCAGGGAGCACTCCAAAGGCTGGGCATCCCACAGGAATGGCCCCCACACCTCCCTGTACCCCGCGGCAAGAGGGGAGCAGTGGGAAGGGGGAGCTTTCCTGTCCTGCTCCTGCAGTGAGCAGAGCACCAGAACCCACACTTGGCAGAGGGGACAGGAAACAGGGACAGCCCCACCTGGATCACCACAATCCACGCTTGGATTCACTCTCCAGGTGGGAAAAGGAGGGAGGAAAAGCCTGAGCCCCTTGACCCTGTAGTAAACCCATGGGTATGTCCCTCCCCATCAGTGCCCAGGCAGGTGCTGCAAACCAGGGCTGGGACACCCAGGCAGGACCTGGAGCAGAGTGGGAGCAGGCAGGGAATGAGCTGCAGCCAACCAACCACCCAGCGAGCAGGAAAAACGCTCCCGAGCGAAGAAAAACAAACCAAACAACAGCCCAAAGGGCAGCTGGTGTGTGACACCCACTCCTCGTGCAGCGAGGGCGACGGGGCTGCCCCACAGGCTCTTCTGCCTTTGCCTTCCAGCAGCTGGCGCTGAGCTGGACTTCGGCTTTTGATGCGGGCAAAGGGTGTAGAAGCTGCTGTTCCCAGAGCCAGGAAAGCAAACAGCTCAGGAAACACCCAGGAAAGTCCCTCCAGCACCTGCCAGCTCCACGTCCCTCCTCCTTCCTCCCCAGAGGTGCCCTTCACCCAGAGAGCAGGAGCAGGTCCCGTGTCCCCATGTCCCCTCCAGACAGCCTGGCAGCCCCTCTCTCCCACCCCATCAGCCACCCACATCCATCCCAGCACAGGGAAAAGCAGCAGCAGCAGCAGCTTCTGCCAGGCCACCTGCAGCGGAAAGGAAAAGCTCCATCCCCAGGACTTATTTATTTTAAGGCTGCCAACGAGGAGGCAATTAGCTCCGGGGGATTAATTGTTGGGAATCCTCCCTGTCCGCAGAGGAAAGCCTCAGTTTCACCAAGTACAAGGTGGGGGTCTCCAGGCTGCAATGGGAGAGCAGGATCCACAGAAAGCTGCAGAGCAAATCCCAAGCTGCCACCGGGAGAGAGGAGGTTTGGGAATCTTGACATTTAATCACGCGGTAACTAAAGGTTCCCAGACATGTCTAATAAGACAATTATAGTGCATGTTAATAATAGATTATTAAAAAGCTTATTTATGGAGGTTTAAGCAGGCAGATGGCAGGGCCATGTCGATAAGGCTCTCCAGAGCCTGTGCTACCTCCCAGCTCCCAGGGATCCAGCAGGGATTTGCCTTCCTCTGCCTCCAGCCACTCGTGCTTAACCCTCACATGGCTGCCAAAAGCAAAGCAGCAAATCCCTGGAGAGGGCCTGCAGCCAGGAGAGGATTTTTAGGGGGTGTTTTGGGGTGGTCAGGCCTCCCAGAGCCTCCACAGAGAAAGGATGGGGTGATGAAATGATGGAAAAGCTTCATCCCGGGGGCAATCGGGGGAAAAACCACCATCAACAGGCAGCAGGGAGGTTGTCACAGCCAGGATGGGGGTTAAAGCCACCAAAAAGCACCTGCCTTGGTGTTCCAGGAGGTGTCCCTGCTACCCCAGGGCCCTGATCCTGCCGGGCTCTGCCCTGGAAAAGCTCCCAGGGAAACTGGAATACGGCTGGTTTGTCTTACTTCGGATAACAAAAGGAAAAATGTGCAGTTGAGGCCAGGAGGTGACTCACCAGCAACCCGTTCCGAGGCCAGGGCAGGTCCGGGCACCCAGGGGAAAAACATGAAACAGGAGTTTTGGAACATGAAGAAAAGGGTAAAAATGAAACAAATACAACTCTAAGTCTTGATGGGGGGGAAAAAAACAAACCCGGGCATTGCCAGGCTCCACCACGGAGCTGCAGATAGGGAGCCAGAGGGACAGGTCCATCCAGGAGCATCAGCATCACTTGGAACATCCCTAAATTCAGCTTCACCCTCACGGATGGTGAAAATCCACCCCAGTGTGTGGAGAGGGGACTCTGGAGAGCCAAGGGCTTGGGAGCCAAAACCCTCTGCCCTGGGCACACTTGGGCACGTCAACTGGATTTTCCTGAGCACCTCGATGCAGGAGCCTGAGGAGTGTTTGCACCGTCTGGGCGCTCTGGGAAAGGGCATGGCACTCCCAGGGCATTAAAAACACACACGAAGGAGCCAACAAGAGGAAGAGCCTCTTCCCTGGCACGACAGAACAGGCAGGAAATAAAAAAAAAACAACCCAGCCTGAAACAAGCTGACGAGGAAAATGTAACGTTCTGGCACATTGGATGCGCTCGGTGGAGGCGAGGTGGGCAGAAAGAAACGCCTTGGCACGGGAGAGCAGCCGGGTGGAGGGAAATAAACACCGGGAAAAGCGCTGGAAGAGCAGGGTGAGGCACCGGAGCACTCGCAGGGCTCGAAACACCGACCCCTGTCCCCCAGCAGCAGCTGCTGGAGACACCGCACTCCTGGTGCGCTCGCATCCCGCTCATGCCGCTCTTCCCAGGGCCCCCGGTGACAGATAACGGCCGGCGCCGGGGGACGCCGGGGCTCTGCTCCGCTCCCGACCCCGATCCCAGCCCTGGAAGCAGCATCTGCTCGGCTCTTCCCATCCACTCGAGCGAAAACAGCACCGCGACGTCGGGGTCAGGGTCAACCCCGCCGCCTCCTGCCAGCGCTGTCCCTGGAGGGGGGGGACAGGACGCTCGGGGGGCCCCGACCCTCCTACCCGGCCCCCAGCAAGGGGTTCATCACCACAGGCAGCAACCACCGCCCTAAATCCCCCCTAAAAGCAGTCCTGGTGCCGCCAGAGCCGCCAGCCCGGGGCTCTCCGGCAATCCCAGCCTGCCAAGTGGAAGCTGCAAACCCAAACGTTTTATTTGCTTAATTGCTGCTAACGAAGTCGAAGCCGAGCGCAAACAGCTTCCGCATAATTCCGGCAGGAGTGCCACGCAGCGACACGGCCGTGTGTCCCCAGAGCGTCCTGGAAAACAGCCTGGGAATGTGGGGGACACGCAGGCTGCGAGAGCAGCTCGCTGCTGAAGTTTTGGGGTGCGCCACGGAGGAGCGGAGCTGCAATTTATGGGATTGTTTACGGAACTGCCGTTGGAATTGTTGTTGGAAAAGATCATCGAGTCCAAGCGTTCCCCCAGCACTTCCAAGGCCGCCACGTCCCCGAGTGCCACATCCACCTTTCTTAGCAGGGAAGGCACAAGGAAGAGGGAATAGCTGAGCCTGCACAACCTGCTGCCCCGGGGCCCAGGCTGCTCCTGGCCACAGGCTTCCAGCAAGGAAAGCTGTGTTTTACTGCAAAGAGCCCAGAGAGGAGAGATGAGGCCGGCAAATCCCAGCAGGGACAGTCACAGGTCCCTTTCACAGCCCGCTGGCACCACAAGAGCCCCTGGATCATTCGGTTTGGAGGGTCAGCAAGTGCCCCCCAACACCATCCTGGTCTCCTCCATAACAAGAACAACGGGCCGGCACCGACAACTCAGTCACTGCAAAATCCTGACGAGCTGCAAAAGTTCGGAGGCTGCAGGCAGGAGAAAGCAGCAGCCGGCCCAAGGCAGTGGGGGCACCACGACTGGGGTGCCTCGGTTGCTGCCAGCTCAGCAGGACACGGGCACACCGTGCCTCAGGCTCCCCACCTGCAGAAGGTGCAGCAGCAAAATACCCCCTGACCTTCTGAAAATCCCCACCCAGACAAGCAGCTGGTCCTTCCCGTGGCTGCCTCGGGGGTCTCTGGTGACCCCAGAGCACGTGCAAATGGATTAAATACATTTTCTTAGCCAGCCCTGCCCGCTGCGCAGCCCCAGCCCCAGGGATGTCCCCGCAGTCAGCGGGGCCACATCGGCAGGAATAAACACCGGATCCAGGTAAAAAGCAGCCTGCAGTGGAGCCGGGAGTGGGGGCTGGAAGCAGACCCCTCAACTCCAGCTGGATCCAGTCCCTTCAGCTCCACTGCAGAGCTGAGCCTGCTCTGCATCTTCCAGGGAAACGCTGGAATAAACACGCTCCTGATTCACACCAGGAGCGGGCTCGATCCTGCCCCTCGCTCATGCCATCTCGCAGGGAAGGGAACCCACAGCGGGAAAAGGGTTCGCTTGGGAGGGGGAACGTCCCCCAAAGCCCCCCAAGCCCCACAGTGTCCCCACGGCAGGCTGCGGCAGCTCAGCCCTGAGAGCCATCGGAGAAACACACGCACCAGGGCTGGGGGGCAGCACAGCTCGGGACCCTCCCCGACACTCGGGGGGCACAGAAGCCCCTTCCCCTGGCAGGGCACTGAGCCCCTCACCAGCTGCGTGCCTCAGTTTCCCCATCGCCTCCCTGCTCTGCCCTGCCCCAAGCACAGAGCAGCAGATCCCCCTCCCAAGAACACAACTGCCCCTCTTCAAAATAGAAAGCCATTCCCTCCCCATTTCCCCCACCCTGCAAAGCCAGGGGAGCCTCAGCAGCTTTGAATCCCCCAGTCCCACCGGGGATCCATTCCCTCAGTCCAGCCGGGGATCCATCCCCTCTATCCAGTCGGGATCCATCTCCCCAGTCCAGCCGGGGATCCATCCCCCAAATCCAGCCGGGGATCCATCCCCCACATCCAGCCGGGGATCCATCCCCCCACCAACACGGGTCAGCCGCCGTCTCTTGTTTTCTGCTGACGGGTGTCACTATTTATAATTTTTGGAGAAAAGCCACTACCCAAAAAGACAAAATCAATGCACCAACATGGGGACTGTGTGCAGGTGGATTTAAAGGTAAAAAAAATTAAAGAACCGGGCAAAAATACACTTTAATGGGCTGAGAATGGGGGCGGCAGCGCCGGGGACCCCTCGGGGTGAGGCAGCAGTTCCCCGTTCCCCGGTGCCTCAGCTTGCCCCCCAAAATCCCCCGGTAGCGCCTCGGGAGCCCCAAATTCCCGCATCCCGCAGCATCCAGCCCCGCTCCTGCCTCCCGAAGGGATCGGGAGCGAATCGCCCCCCTCCCGGTCCCCGCATCAGCCCCTTTCCCAACCGCTGCTTTGGGGGGGTCCCGGGGGGCGCGGGGCTCAGCGCTGGGGGGCTCAGGGGAAAATTAAAAATAAATAAAATGGATAAATTTAAACCAAATCAGCCGATCGATGGCGTTTCGGTACAACTCCGACCGTGTATCCCCGCGGCGCAGCGAGAGCCGGGCGGCTGCGACCGGAGCCGCCCCGGCCGCCACCTGTTCCTACCGGAGGGTCCCCAAAGCCACCCCAGGGAACCCCCGGTGAAACCACCGGGATCCCGCCGTCCCCCCGGGAACCGGGATGGGGGTTCCTCTCGCCCCAAGCGCCCCCGAGCAGCCACCGGGGGAAGTTTTCCCGGCCGGGGGGTGCAGCGG
>VWZF01003800.1:36468-49176 GCA_013396755.1 Sclerurus mexicanus
CATCTGTGTCCGGTCCCCTTCTGTAGAGAGGGGGTGTCACCCTAGGAGTCCCCCCAGGGCCCCCTGCACCCCAGAATAACACACCCCCAAAAAGAACCCCATATTTTGGGGGGTACAGAGCTGCTCCCAGAGCCCCCAGGATGCCCGAGGGGGGTGTCCTGCCCCCCCAAGCCCCTTGAGCCCCCTGTACCTGTGTGTTCTCACCTGTGCTGTTCCAGCAGCTGAGCCCCTCCTGCTGCTCCAGGGGTTGCATCCTGCTCTGACTTGCCCAAGACATTCAAGTGTGGATATTCCAAGAGAAAACAAATTGCTATTTTTGGTGTGTTTTTCCCCAACACTCAAAACCTCACGAGTGTTGGAGCCTTTGCTTCTTCCAAGAAACCCAGCATGAAGTCCTTGCTTAGGAGGGATGAGTGGAACATGGATTTTATTATTATATATCCAGGGGAGCCAGGTATTAATTCCACCTTGAAAGTGGAGAACAGGAATTTCTTACACAAGTTAGTCCTTGAGCATTAAAATGAAAGAGGCCCATTAAGTTTTAATGCTGGTTGTGCTGCAGGTGGACATTCAACAGGTTTGGAAGATTAATAAAGCCCATTATTTAAAGCAAACAAGTGTTTCCGTGTCAGTGTTTTAACCCACACAGCCTCAGGTGATGTTGAGGATTAGCTGAAATACCCATGTGTGCTGTTTTCCAGCCCCACTGTGTATCCTTGGAAGTGTTTTAGAGGTGAGGGGGTCAGTTTTCCTGTTGCTGAATAAACCTCCAGACTCGATATTTCTGTTTCACAGTTGTTGGGAGGGGAGAAAAAGGCAACTAAACTTTGTTGGCAGATGTGGAACTGCTGAGTTATGTGGCTAATGTGGCAGAGGGACTTGTCTTCCTGCTTTTATCATGGCTTAGCCAGAACTCAGCCTGCATTTCTAAGATTAACTCAATTCTTTTAGTTTTATATTCTGAAGTTCTTTCACAGGTTTGGAGTTCAATTCCTTGTCAAGAAATGTACTTGAGCAACCAAGTTGTGTGTTTGTGCTTGGGACAGTCCTGAGCCTTCCTCCACAGCTTATTTTTAGTAGTGCTTAGCAAGGGATTAAAAATTCCTGCATGGTGTTTGACTGGAGAGATTCCTGCAGTTCCTTCTGGAAATTTGGGGGCTCTCTTTGGTGGATCAGCTGCTGAGTGTTTGAGCAGCTAAGCTGGAATGCTGGAGCGAGAGGATGGAATGCAATGTGATCCCACAGAGTCCTAAAAGCTTAGCTGGGGCTCACTAATTGTAATTTAAGCTTGCAATTCAATGGCTTAAAGCAATTATTACCTGAGGGAAGGATGGGGAAATGAAACTGTGGGTCCTGTCGGATTCTCTGTTCCAGGCTGCAGTGTTTAATTGTGTGCTCTTAGTTTGCTTGTTCTCTTTTTCCACTCAGAGCTGCACTGACAGCCAGAGCTCTGTGTGTATGAAGTGAGCAGGAAATTGGACTTTTTAAGCCTGTTTTTTATTGTCTAAAAGCTACCTGTGATGCCTGTAAGAGCTGGAGACTTTCAGTGGTGGGGAAGCCAATCTGCAGTCTCACTTTCCTGTCTGTGTTTACCTGCCTGCATCACCCTGAGCAGCTCTGGAGAATTCATGGCTTCGTCCTCATGCCATACCTGCAGGACAGAGAGATGTGACTTCTCCAGTGGGTTGGGGAACACAGATCAAACCCTCAAACTTCCATTCTTCCATCTAGCTCAGTTCAAAGTCTGGGTTTGCTGCCCAGAGAGAAGTGGTTTGGGTTGGAACGGCCCTGAAAGCCCATCCAGTTCCACCCCCTAGCAAGAGCAGGGACACCTTCCACCAGCCCAGGGTGCTCCAAGCCCCATCCAGCCTGGCCTTGGACACTCTTAGGGATGGGACAGCCACAGCTTCTCTGCCCAATCTGTGCCAGGGCCTGCCCACCCTCCCAGGGATGATCTAATGTGATGCTGCCCAGCACACCTGGGTGATGGTGAGCTCACCTGTTCATGGATTGGCTTTTAATCCCAGTGGCTTTGTGGATTATTTTATTCCTTTGCTAATACTGCTGTGAATAAGTTGAGCTTTTAATTTCTTTTTGCATTAAGGTGTTAAGTTATGCTGGAAACCCTGAGACTCTCAGTAATATTTGTCACTAGCACAGATACTTAAGTGTAAGATTTAGTAGTGACTTTTAAAGTAGTATTGAAATTCAGGTAGTTTTTAAGGGTGTACCTTCTGTGATATTGAAATGAGTGTTTTGTTTCAAGGGCCCTGAAGATGCTTTTCCTTGATAACATCCTGCTCCTGGCCATGGCCTTGGCTATGGGGCAGCTCCAACAAGGAGCCCCAGTGTGTCACTGATAAGTTAATTTTCAGGAGTGTTTTTTAGGGCTGGACACATCACATTCTTTATTCCAAATGAAGCCAAAGCCAGGAATCAGTTTTTCCTGCGTGTCCTCCTCTGTGGCTGCTCGTGTTGGGGCTGGTTGACCTGTCCTTGCTCATCCAGAGCTGTGGGAAGAACAGTGGAGGGGTTTGGAGTCATCTGTCCGTGTGGAGCAAGTGTGTGATGGGAAGTTTGGGAAGCGGCCAGACCATCAGCTTGTTTGGTGAGAGGTGAGCAGGTCTCTCTTCGGTGGGAAGCTGCAAAGCGGCTGCTGAATCCACCCTGCAGCCTCAGGTCGAGCTCCAATGGATTGCAACCCCCTGGAACTTCATGGACTTCCAGCCTGCCAGGGCAAAGGGAATGGCACGTGGAACTTGGCCTTTTGGGCTCCACCACATCTCCAGCTGTTCAGGAGAAGTGGGAAAAGCTTGGCACTTAGGGAATGCCTGGGCTATGTGGTGGTCCTGGTGTGGAAAGCCAAGAGGGAGCATCCACTTCCAAGGCCATGCAGGCAGGGAAGCAGCAGGAGGAGGAAAAAGCTGAGGAAGGGTCTGCCTTTTATTTCAGGTATTCAGCAATTTTAGAAATCACATTTTGCCTTTCGTTTCAGATTTTAAGAAACCAAACACCCACCTTTTGGAAGGTTCAGGCTGTTGGAATTGCTTGGGATGAGGACACTTTGCTGTAGCTCTTTCCTTTTCTGATCCATGAGCAGGAAATGGTGTGGTTTCACTGCAGATGAAGTAAATTGCATTGACATTTTTAGTAAGTAGTTTTATGCCACATATGAAGTGTAATAGTAGACATTTGAAAGCAGATTCAAAAGCTGGCATGGAACAGCAGGTTCCAATGGCTGGGTCAGCAGTGGTGGCTTTCTCTGGTGTCAAACTGCTTCCAAAGGCTTTGGATTCATGATTTTAGATCCTATGGTGCAATATTGTCCATATTTACCAGGTGGATCAGTGTTGCTCTCATTTATGAGTGATATGGGCTTTGAATTTTATTCTTTAAATGCAGGTAATCTCAAGGTTTGGATGGACTTGCTTTTTTTGTCTTAAAGTAATTAGAAGTTTCTCCTAACTTTTGCTTTTTCCTTTTCCAGCAATATGTTGTTCTAAGTCTACTTGCATTTGATGTATTCCCAGATGGAAAAGACAAACAGTGTAGGGTGAATGATAAGCATTCCCTTTTGGAATGAGCAAACAGAAGGAAACATTGTAATGGTGTTCATCACTTTGGCCAAAGTCATGCTGGTGTGGGACCACCTTGGAAGCAAATTCCCATCCCATGGGAGGCCAAGGGCAGGAACTGGAGCTGCTGGAGGGGCTGTGTGTTGGCTGGTGTGTGACAGGGGGACTGAGTGCCCCCAAAACAGCTTCTGAGAACAATATGTTCAACACTGGTGGAATTCTCTGCATTTATTGTCCTGCAAGTGCTGGTGCATCACAAGGTACTTCACCTGTCAAGAGCTGCTTTTAGGGTGAGATCTTTTATTGAAGCGAGTTTGCACTCGCTTTATTTCTGGAATGGAAGGGAAGAAAGTTGTGATTTGAATGGTTTTGTAATGACTGTGATAGTTTCAGTTGTTATAAATCAATCACACTTGTTTGTTCTACAAAACTGCAGCACTTGCAGGTGACAGCAGCTGCCTTGTCTGTGGTGTTTGGAGGAATCCTGAAGTCTGGCATTGGTACAGGGCCCATCACACAGCAAATAGGAGCTGCCCATGTTGCTGTGATTGGGGCAGGTGGAGAGAAAGTTTAAAAATTGAGTGACCTAAACGAGGCCAGTGTTTTCCATCAAATGGTAGAGTGTTTTGGGTTGGAGGGACTTTAAAGCTCATCTCATTCCACCCCCTACCATGGGCAGGAACACCTTCCACTAGCCCAGGTTGTTCCAAGCCCCGTCCAACCTGGCCTTGGACACTTCCAGGGATGGGGCAGCCACAGCTTCTCTGCCCAGCCTGTGCCAGGGCCTGCCCACCCTCCCAGGGAAGGATTTCCTCCCAGTATCCCATTTAACCCTGGCCTCTGGCACTGTAAAACCATTCCCTCTTGTCCTGTCTCTCCAGGCCCTTGTCCAAAGTCCCTCTCCAGCTCTTCTGGATTCCTTTTGGTACTGGAAAGCTGCTTTTTGTATCAGGGGTTTGTTCCTTAAACTCCAGCGCTCCCTGAGATTCCCCCATGGCTTTCCAAGACCCAAGCCCAGGATTATGTTTGCCTGCAGCAGCCAGAGGTGTTGCCTCTGAAAAGAGGCCTCAGTTGTGCACAGGGCTGGAGCATCCTTGGATTTGGGTGACCCTAGAGCCTGGATCCCACCTTAGCAGGTAGTTAAGGAGAAGTGATTCCAGCTGCTGGTAGACTCTCAGCTCTGATAAGCTGCCCTCTGGTGTTTTTTGTCCTCTTCCCTGACCCACTGGCATAATGGGGAACAGAATTTAAATAGGAGTTTAGTTCTTGTCAGATTAGAAATGGGCAGGGGGAACTTGGCTTCAGCTGCTGTGAGTTTGCTCTGTGACCATGAACAAGTCCCCAGGTTGTCCCTGAGCACCTGCACAGGATGGACATGTGGACATGGTTAGTGGTGGCCTTGGCAGTGCTGATTAATGGTTGGACTTGGATCTTGGAGGGCTTTTCCAACCTAAACAATTCTCTAACTCTCTATTTATTGGGTGTGTGGGGTAGTGCTCACTTTTAATAGTTGGGGTTTTTAAATCCTACCTTTAAAAAGAAAAATCACACCCTCAATTTCCTTAAAGATGACTCCATAATAGTCATCTCTTGCCAACATCAATGAATTCGACCATTACACTCTCACATGACTAATATCTTGTTGATGGAGAACCACCTTCAGTTCAATTCAACAACTGTTTCACTCCTGTAAAACATGTACTTAGAAAGGAATAGATTTGTTTTCAAGCCTTCCAATTCCTCTCTCTCCCTCTTTCTGGAGGATTTTTTAAATTTTGTTCCCTTTTTTCAAGCCTCAAACCCTCAGGAGGCTCCTTTGCAGGCCAAGCCAGACCCCTGGGGTTCATTTCTGCCAGTGATGCCCTTTGCCTCCCTTTGCCCAGGTACGGCTTTGTGGAGTTTGATGACCTGAGGGACGCAGACGATGCTGTTTATGAGCTGAATGGGAAGGATCTGTGTGGGGAGAGAGTGATCGTGGAGCACGCCCGGGGCCCGCGCCGCGACAGCAGTTACGGTTCTGGACGCAGTAAGCACTTGTGGCTTTGTATCCCTGCCTTATTTTAAATAAAACATCTTTTTAACTTGTTTTTTTTATTTTAAAAAGTAATTTGAAAACAAAACCGTACGAAGTTGTTCTGTAACTGTAAATGTAACTGTTGATCTGAATATTTCTTAACTTGTTTGTATTAAACTATTTTAATTGATAAATTAATAAACAGTTTCTTGTACCATTTTTATTATTATCATTATCATTTCGTTTAAGTATTTTGAATGGTTTCTTTGCAATGTGCTGTTTAACATAGACTTAACAAAGACCTCAATGTTTTAATTGAAAGAGTCCTTTGAGGCTAAGATGACTGCCCGTTCCATTTGCTGACCTTGGGGTACCTTTCCATGCGTGGCTCTTTGACCTTTGTGGCCCTTGGCTGACCAAAAAAAAGGAAGCCATGTGACGACCGCAGCCTTTTCCCATTAGACCTGGGTGGCGAGGATCCCAAGGGTTAGAGACAGATGAGATTAATCTGAAATAGGTGCCTGAAAAGCTTTATTCATGTCAGATATTCAGAAAGCCTTTAAGCAATGTAAGTAACATTAGTCAACTGGCTTCATTCCGTTTTCTTCTTTCGAACTGTTTTAAAAATAATATTAAATTTAATTGCATGTTAATTGTAGCGTAATTATAATCCTGTGCTTTGCTTAATTACGTGCTTGTAGTCAAAGATCTTTAATGCTTTGGGTCTTTGTAAGATTTCTCTGAGGAGGGTTGGGTTTNCCTAAAGGTGGATATGGTTATAGAAGAAGCGGAAGAGATAAGTACGGTCCCCCGACCCGTACAGAATACAGATTGATTGTGGAAAATTTGTCAAGCCGCTGCAGTTGGCAGGATCTGAAGGTATGGGGCCCTTTCCTCACCCTCTCTCTGTTCAAGGGCACGAAGGGTAAAAGCTTCAGCCAGGCAGAGTGGTGAACACCTGTGCTCTGCTCCAACTCCTGAGCACCTCCCTGTGCTCCTGTGCATGGCAGGAGGTTTTGGGAGTAACACACCCCCTAAATCAATAGAGCAGGGTATGTGCATATAGGAAAGCGTTAAGGAGATCTTGGGAGTAGCACCTGCAGGCTTGGTGGCACTGGAAAGTGGGAGTATAACTGTTGTCCTTAATATCAGCCAACATCACGTACAGCTGTGTTTTATCTTCTCTTTAAGCCTTGTCAAAACACACTTGAATCACGCCAGGGGTGGGATTCACTAGAGATGGAGGAGTTTGCCCTTGTCACTTTGGATTGAACCCATCAGCTTGTAAGGTGCTAGAGCTGTTTGAACCGATAGCATCGTTCCTGCACAGGCTCTGTTAGGAATTTCCACACCACGTAAAGCTGGTTTGAGAAGAGTTTCAGGGAAAGGATGCTTCCGGAAGGAGTAATCATGCAAAACCCCTGCCAAAAGCTGTTACTTTTGAAGTCCAAAGAAGTGGAAGGCAAGTCTCAGCAGTGGAGGTGTTGGGTGACACTGTGGAGCCCGTGGTACCTCCAAGTGACGTGTGACTCGTGATTATCCCCCTCATGCATTCAGGGAACAGGACTTCAATAGCAGATACAAAAAGATTAGTGTTTCCTTAACCTGAGCAGCAATGGTTAAACCCACTTGTTCTTACAGGAACACTTTCTTTTATGGTTCTCTTTTAAGGATGTGTAAAATTTGTTCTAAACAAACTTTGCCGTAGTAGAAACTGGTCTGTAATTGAATGTAACACTAGTTCAGGTACGTACGGAGATGCTGCCAATGTCTTTGTTGTTAATGCTTCATCAGTAGCTTGTCTTTGCTTCTGGTACTCAGATTTGTAAGTAGAGCATGGCATGATTAATCCTCCAATGGATGCATTGCTGCTTTTTTGGGATAGCTTTCATTTCAGTGTACTTAAGATGGGAGTAGCTGGGCTGAAAACAGACCAAACCAGAGCTCTGTGCGGTGTTTCCACTGCAGCCAATTTCCACAGGGGCTGAAGGATGGCCTGGCCTGGTGGCTTGATTGAAGTGGGGCAGAAGGGCCCTGCCTGATAAACAGAGGGGGTTAGGAATTGAAAGGGAGAGACCAGGAAGCATGAAATGGGAAAACGATTGAGCTTTTACTTTTCTGGGGGGTTCTTCCAGCAGAATGAGCTGGTTTGCCAAGGTGGAGGACAAAGGGAGGTTTGCTTGCCTGTTGGCTTCTTGCCTCTCCATATTCAACCTTTATCACCTTCCCCAATTACCTTTGAAAACATGATTTAGAGAGCAAACATTTTATTTCTTTAATCTCTTCTGTAATTTGAAATTTAGAGTCCAGAGCATATTTGATATTAGACTGGAGATGGGAGACCTTCAATTATCATTTGGCTCAAAACTACCAACCCCACCCTGGTTCCAATCACATCTACTCTGTGAAATCAGAGTGTGTTTTTTGGCACCACAAATGCTGTTTGGTTCGAAGCCTTGCTGGCATCCCTGGGAACAGCAGAGGCTGAGGGAGCATCGTTGCAGAAATGAGCCTGGGAGCCTGGCTCTGGATTCAAGGCGATGGTGATTCTGTCCTCTTCCCCTAGGATTATATGCGTCAGGCGGGGGAAGTGACATATGCAGATGCACACAAAGGAAGGAAAAATGAAGGTGTGATTGAGTTCAAATCCTATTCTGACATGAAAAGAGCCCTTGAAAAGCTGGACGGGACAGAAGTAAATGGCAGGAAGATTAGATTAGTGGAAGACAGACCTGGATCGAGACGGCGCCGCTCCTACTCCAGAAGCCGAAGCCATTCAAGGTATGTCTATAATGTGGATCAGGCTGAGACTTTGGGGTTCCTAAACACCTTCAGAGTTCTCAAGAAGTCTAGTTTTTGAGAATATATTGGTAACCAAGGGCAGTGAGGGCTCTTGGGGATGTTTGGAGCTGCTCTCTGAACACCTGTGACTGGTCTTGCCCAGCTCCTCTGTCCTCACTGCCTGGCAGGAGCAGCTGGTGGCCGGTGGGGCTGAGCACACAGGGTGGAACAGAAGGTGTTTGCAACACTTCAGCTCTGAACACTGTGTTCTGCTCCTCCAAGCACCAGGACTAACAGTTCCTTCTCAGCTTGGAAACCCCCACCTGTTCCCTGTTCCTCAGAGATGTGCTGCTTTCCTTGTCTGACCAAGAAGTGCTTCAGCAGTACCAAGTGTTCTCCCCTCCCCATTGTGGGCTAGAAGTTGTTGCAAGAAAACTCAGGCAAACCTTTGCTGTTCCTAGAAGCACTTGGTTATGAAATCAAAGCCTGATTTGAAGCTTTATCCCAGTGTCTCACCATAGTCAAACTGATTTGACTGGGAAGGTGATTATCCCTTAAACATATTTTCTTCCAGATCAGCACTCTGCTCGCTGCCAGCCGTGGCAGCAGGGAGGAGAGGTGGGGAGAGGGATGCTCTGGGGTTGTAACTGTGTTGTGTAATCCCCTGGAAGATGCTCTAACCCCGTGGGGTTTTCCCCCAGGGACCACAAGCTCCCCATGGACACGTGCTAACGTGAGGCTGGTTCCTTGTGTTGTAGGTCTCGCTCTCGGAGCAGACACTCCCACAAGAGCAGGAGCCGCAGTGCCAGCAGCAGCCGCTCCAAGAGCAGATCCAGATCCAGGTATGTCTGTGTCTTGGGACAACTAGGGGCTCCCACCTAGATCTGAAAAGTCCTAAATGTGCAGCAGGAGCACTGTTTGTTTTCCTTTTCCCTCCCATTCTCTGCACACTGTGCTGGTCAAACCCACAGCACTCTAAAGCAGAGCTGTCTGTTGCCTTTGCACTTCCAGGTCTGTGTCCCGTTCCAGAAGCAAGAGCCGTAGTCGAAGCAAGAGCCGTAGCAGAGGCCAGAAAGACAAAAGCAGGACTCCAAGTAAAGAGGATAAAAGTAGGAGCCGCAGCAGGAGTGCAGAGAAGTCCCGGAACAAAAGCAAGGATAAATCTGAGGGCACTCTCCATAACAGTGATGAGAAAGCCAAGAGCAGGAGCCCCAGCAAGGAAAAGAGCAGGAGCAGGAGTGGGAGTAAGGACAGGGGGGAGGCGAGGGAGAGCATGAGGAGCAGGAGCAAGGAGAAGAGTAGAAGCAAAGACAGGGAGAAGAGCGTTAGCAAGGCTAGAAGCAGGAGCAAGAGCAGGGATGGGAGCAGGAGCAGGAGCCACAGCAAGGATAAAAGGAAAAGTAGGAAGAGGAGCAGGGATGACAGCAGAAGTAGAAGCAGGAGCCGCAGCAAGAGTGAGAAGAGCAGGAGGCGCAGCAAGCGAGACAAAGCCAGCAGCAAGAAGAAAAGGAAGGACAGCCACGAGCGGTCCAGGTCAGGCTCCAAGGAAAAGGAGCACCTCAAGTCCGAGTCTGACAAGAAGGAGGCGAAAGGCGAGGGGGAGGATGCAGCGTCTCGCTCCAGGTCTAGGTCCATTTCCAAGCCCAAACCAAATGTCAAATCAGAGTCTCGTTCCAGGTCTAAATCCGTTTCCAAGCCGAGGTCCCGGTCCAAGTCCAGGTCTAGGTCAGCCTCTAGGTCACACTCCCGGTCGCGGTCGAGGTCCCGCTCCAGATCCTAACCTGGCTGCAGCCCCACCTGGAATGGTTGGAACAGTCTTTTGTACATGTTTAGTAGCTGTAACCAAGTGATTGAAGTAGAAACCCTGTGAATGCTGTATATTTTTAACACCCCTGATGGTCTGTCTGTCATTAACTGCAGCGCTCCCTCCCTGCACTGCTGCTCCCTTCTGTCCAACAGAAAGGTTCTCCTTAAATAGAACCCTTCCCAGAGCCCCCCGATTGCCCTGTTTTCCAGGAAGAGCCTTGCAGGGAAGGAGCGCTGCGCCGTGGTGGGTTTAGGGGTTTGCAGTGAGGACTCATGGTAGGTATGATGGCTTCAACAGTCCTTGCCCTCCAAGTGATGCCCTTTGATGTCTGCCATTTAGTGGAAGTGCTGTCTTAAGTTTCATACTACTTTTGTTCCATATTTTTTGGACTTACAAAGTTGTGAATAGCACAGTCAAAAGGAAAAAAAAATAGAGGTACTTGCAGTAATCTATAGGGAAAAGAAGTATAGTTCCATATTCTGGTATTGTGACAATATCCTTGTTTTATATTAAATTTTTTTATTTTATTTTTCCCTGTCTTGCAAAGTACAGTGATTCCTGTTTCCATGAAATTTGAATAAAGACTATTTTTGCTTGATGACATTTGGTGGTGGTTCCATGATGTTGTGTGGGGACTGCCAGTGTTTTCTGTGGACTGGTGAAAGCCTGAACTTGAAAGAGTCACAGAGAAAAGGCTCTTGGCTCAGCAATTCACTTCATATTCTGTAGCTCATCACTTCAATGTTTTCCCCTTGGCTTTTTTTCCCATGCCCTGGGCAAAGGAAGGGCAAAGACCCCATGATGCTTTCACAGGTGTTTTCCTGGCACAGGCAGCAGGAGAAGGTGGAGCTGTCCCAGCTTTTTAATTCTGGTTGTCCTTTCATTTCATGATCCCTGACTGTGCATTTGGAATTTCAGTCAGGACGGGGGGAGGAGAGACAGCAGCTTTTAGCAGGAGTTTTGTAGATGTTCCTGAATAATATCCCAAATTTAAACTTGAGCCACTCACAAATTGCTCAGACTGAGCTTCCCACGAGCTCTTCTCTTGCATGGGTGGCTTGGAAGGAAGAAGTGACGTTCCCAGCCGTGCCCGGAAAAACAAAAGGCAAAGCCTGTTTTGTGAGCTCCTGGGCTGGAATAAGAAGGTTAGTTCCAGCTTCCTTCAAAACTTTCCTTTAGCAAATTCCAAAGTGCTCACCAAACGGATGGCAGCGGCTCTCGCAGCGAGACGTTGGACTTCAGAGGTGCGAGTAATTCCGTATAATTTGATCATTTGGAACTTGTCCTGCCGTATTAAAAAGATGAAAGGCCGATAGATCATCAGAGTTGCTTTCAACACCAAATATTTCCCCAGACTTTAAGAGGGGTCAGGGCTTGGCGAGCGGCTCAGACTTTATCAAATGTCAAATTACCACGGCAGCATGAGAAAGCGCTGTGGAAGGGATATTTTGTTTCTTTAAAAGGAAAAGCCTTTTCCAGTTGTATATATTTAGGGCTTTTTGCATCTTAGGCTCTCATAATGACATTTTTAATCCTTTTTTGCTGCTTAATGTTAGTACAGAAGCAAACGAGGCGAGGCAAGATGTTTGCTAATGGGGGATGATTAATGGAGAAATACCTTGAAGAAAACCTGCAAATTATGAAGTCCAGGCAAAGATTTAAACAAGTGACTGCCAGGGCTGGACCCAACCTCAAGCATCTGCAGGGTCTGGGTTTTAGCTGGGACTTGCTGGCACAGCTGAGGTGAGAAATATGTTTGTTTTCTGGCTAAATCAAAGATTTTAGAGGGTATTTTATGTGTCTCACTCGAGGGATGAATATTATGATGTGTGCTTCAAAGGAGCCGCTGCAAATCTCATTTATTGCTGCCCTGAAATCCCGCTCCGTTTAAGCTGTCCCAGCTCGGGGCCCCCTTGTGCCCCTTCCCAACACATCCCTAAAAAAATCCCACCCCCACCTCTTCTATTGCTCCAAAATCCAAATGCAAAGGGAAATAAGAATCCCAGATCAGAGGAAAAACACGTTTAATAAATGCAGAGAAGGCCGTATTTTCCATTCCTCATGGGTGTGCCTGGCACGGTCCCGATCCACTGGATTTACAGTTCCATTTCCCAAGTCTCCCCTTCCCAGATTTCCATCTCAGCCATAACTGTGCCTTAATGCACATGGCTGTGCCCCTTGAACCACATCTGCCCCCTCCCAGTGCCCCCAGTCCGCTGGTGAGCCTGTCCCAGTGTCAGCCACATCCCAGTTCATTCCCATCCCCACGCCTGCCTGTCCCAGATCATCTCCATCTCAGTCCCTGCCTGTCCCAGTGCCATCCCTATCCCGGTACCTGCCCATCCCAGTGCCATCCCTATCCCAGTGCCTGCCCATCCCAGTGCCTCTCTGCCCCGGATCATCCCCGTTCCAGCGCCAGGTCTGTTCCAGTACCTGTCTCTCCCAGTGTCTCCATGTCCCAGTACCAGCCCTGTCCCAGTTTCATCCCCTTCCCAGTGCCAGTCCCACCCCATTCCCCCCATTCCAGCACC